>LZPO01117582.1:2522-13714 GCA_001675575.1 Neotoma lepida
CTTTAAAACAACCCCATGATTATAAGCTTTATCATCTGTATATCAGTGCAGAAATAATGAGATTTTAAAAAATCAAAGTGATTTTCTGATAGACTATAAAATATTAAGTACAGCCTCTTCTTTCATCTGGGAAAACTAACACGACAAAGATTTGAAAGAAAAAACGTAGAGTGGAAAACTTAAAGAGAATCAACCTGTTAGCTAAATTTTCTTCAAATTGGAAACATGTTAGAGTTGATACCAGGTCCTTGTGGCTGCTACAACCAATCACCACAGATCTGATGCTTCAAAACAACAATGGTTTTCACAGATCTGGAGACTAGAAGTCTAACATCAATGTTATTGGGCCAGTACCTCATGCTTCCTCCAAGGCCCATCTTTACCTGCTCCAGCATGGGCTAGCTGTTAGCTTCCCTCCCAGCTTGTGGCCATGATTTCCCCATCTTTAAGCCCAGACTCTCAAAAGCACCCTCTTCTCTGCCTTCCCATCATCTTTTCTTCCATGAAAGAGCTGGCTTGCTCTCAGAGAGTTCCATGTGATTGTATTCAATACCACTCTGATAAAATTGAGAAATCATTTCATAGAAAGAAAGAAAGGAAGGAAGGAAGGAAGGAAGGAAGGAAGGAAGGAAGGAAGGAAGGAAGAGAAGGAGAGAGGGAGAGGGACAGAGAGAGGGGGGAGAGAGAGAAGGAAAGAAAGGAAAGAAGGAAGGAAGAAAGGAAGAGAAGGAGGGAGGGTGGGAGGGAGGGAGGGAGGAAGGGAGGGAGGAAGAAAGCAAGCCAACATAAGCAACCAGGAAAGACCTCCTTGGGCCACATAACTAAGATTTAAATGTTCCAGAAACTAGAGTCTATATTATTCTTTTTGGAGTATCATTTTTCAGCTCACAACAGATTCTTTGTTTTTCAAGAATGTGCTAGGTAGATTAAGTACTTTTATCATCACCAATAACCTGGAAGTCACAACTGAAGGGCGAGCAGAAGGATGTACTTAAAGATTTGGTCCATGGTTGCTTGGCTCCAGTGCACGGGCAGAACATCATGGTGGAGAGGAAGCAGAGAAGGGGTACTTGCCTGATTTCTACCTTCCATTGGGTCCTTACTCCCAGTCCAGAGGATGCAACTCACTATCAGGGTGCGTCCTGTCTCAGTTAGGACACTCCGCAAAGGCCTTCACAAACACATCTATCTAAAGATAAACATTATCAGTCTGCTGGGTGAATCTAAATACAGTCATGAAATCGAGGTTAAATATCACACTACAAAAACACTGCAATCTATTACTTCTGGTAATGAAGTAATATCTGTAATTCCTGAATATCTAACTTCCTAGGCCACAGAAGAGGCTGAAGTCTGGACTAATGGACAATGTTCACTGTAATGTTCCTAATACAAAACTTCTCCAAGAGATGGGTATGGAAATAGACCAAGAATCTGTTCTGAATGTCAAACATCTTATACTTCTTCCCAAACTTTGGACAATCATTAGAATCTGCATCCATTTCCCACTGAGAACTGGATGATAGGTTAGCAGAGCCCACCACAGTATCATGTAAAAAATGGGCAGATCCAAGAAGTCACTGACCCTTCCCAGAAGCCAACTAGCTAACATCTTTCACCAAACTGAGTTTCGACAGAAATGCCAGCTGGGAAAGTGGCAGTAAGGATGCAAGGGACAGGGAAATTGTCAGCTCTGTTCTGGTTTAANAGGAAGTTGGATACCCATGCCTTTTCTCAGAAGGAGCAGGCATCTCAAAGAGTGGAANTCACTCTTCTGTGTGCTGTGAAGCTCTTTCCATCTGACTTCCCTGGAAGTCAGTCCCAGGATCACCATCCTTGNAGATATTATTGTATTGCATACAGACTTCAGAGAGTAGAGAAAGTGTGATTTATTTGTGACTGAGTTATTTAATTTTTGTTTAATTTTTTTCTCTTCTGGATGCCTGTGATGTTAATGTTTTATTAGTGATTCTCTCCTTTCCTTGGAGACAGTTGGAAACCTGTCTATAATCTGGCAATTGGCAGCCAAATGTAAGGTAGGGAGAAAGAGTCTGTGGTAAGCTTGGTAGAGAAAGGGAGGACCAGTCTGGAAATATCCTCTGCAATGATTGCCACTTCATCTTGGTTATGCCCTCTTTCCCTGTAGCTCTTCCTATACCTGTGGGGAATTATTTTGCATAGTACAGTGAAATTCATAAACAATAGAAATGTGTTTGTTTCATGGCTCTGGAGGCTGGAATGTTGAAGAGCAATGTGCAAGCATCTAGTGACGGTCTTCAGGCTTTATCAACCCATGGAAGAAGACGAAAGGATGAAGAAAAGAACAAGGAAGAAAGGAAAGGAAATCAAACTTTATCTTGCTATCAAAAGGCCACTGCTGAGACAACTAACACATCCTATTAACCCATTTGTGAGGGCAGAGCCCTTCTGGTCCAAACTTTAAAGGTCAACCCTCTCAACTTTGTGCATTTGGGGTGAAGTTTCCAGCACATGAACTATAGGGGGCATATTCAGGTGATAGCACAAGCACATATTGATGTGAGTCAAAATTAGTCAGTTCCTGGTATATATCATCTACTCCAGACACATGAGAGAGGGGAGCAGAAACTGGACCATNCCACTTGCCTTCTTCTGTACCCAATGCCTACCTACCCCTTGTTGATATGAAGTTAGCTGCTTTCAATGTCATCGCCCAGTCAGAAAGAAGGGTTATGATATTTCTGANTCCTTCATACTTCACGAATGTCCTGTCCCCTCTCCATTCTATAATCCATCTAACACTGTCACCATAGAGCATTCTCTTCTCCACTATTGTCCCTTCCATTCCTCCTCCCTGGAGTAATTAGANCCTGTATTTTTTATTCATGGAATCCTTACTAAAATCTTTATTTAAATCTAAGAGTCCCATAAATCTTAGAATGAAATTCAAACATAGAAGAAAACAAACAAACAAACAAATAAACAAACCATGCCTGCTCTAGTACCTATCTACCTCTTCCTGTAACCTGATAATGCCGTATTTTTTGGCACATCTCTATTGCCAACCTTATTTCCTAGAAGGGGAGACTCTAAAAAACATCACTGTGGGAGAGGTCAATGGATGGATGGATGAATAGATGGATGGATGGATGAATAGATGGATGGATGGATGAATAGATGGATGGATGGATGGATGGATAGATTGATGGATGGATGGATAGATTGATGGATGGATGGATGGATGGATGGATGGATGGATGGATGGATGGATAAAAGGATGGATGAATGGATGGATGATGGCTAGAATCTCTAGATTGCTTAGAAATAATACAATAGTGAAAATGATGTTGATACTCCCAACAAATGCAGTTTTTCAGATTTCTGCCTAAATGAATATATTCTTATTCCTACTCTTACATCTTNTTCTCTCCCCCATGCATTTGTCTCTCCTGTAGGAACATATGATAGGTTGTATTGGGTAAGACCATTACAGATTAGATTTTCTGTACTTCTATAATGATATGTACTTTACAAAGAATATGAGGCTTGGGGAGAGGTAGGACTCCTTTCTTGGGGACTATAGATCTGTCACAAATCTTCATGCCATGCACTATGGTTCAATGATCCACGAAGAAAGACTATTAAGCATGGATAGATACTTATCACTGTGTACACACATCCAACCCCGATTCCCCCATGGNTATCTTCTATGAATCTGTTCTTTCCTAAATCTTTTCTTTCTTTTTGAAAATGATACCACATTTTATAAATTTCTTCATTTGAGGATATAGGTACTCCCTTGGCCCTGAAGGACAGAGACTGAGAAGTGTAACCCAGCATCTATTCTTATCTTTGCCCTTAATCATAAAATACTGGCATTTCCAGACATCCCTTGGGTTGGCTGCAGCTGGTGACTAAATTCAGGCACACAAGACATATGCAGCTTCTAGGACAAGTTCGTAAAGGGATGCTCTTTTTTCTTGTTTTTATGTCTTTCTTCTGGCTGGAATATAGTTGATTATTTGGAAGACACCAAGCATGGAGAGAAAAACAAGAGCAGTGCACATGAGAGCAAGGAGACCTGATTCTCTGACTGCCAGGCACTGTTAAAAGTACTTAATTTGGGGTTCTGAGTTCCAGAGGGTAAGTAGAGTTCAAGATCACCATGATGGGGAGCATGGTAGAGGCAGGTGGACATGGTGCTGGAATAGTAACTGAAAGCTTACATCTGATCCACCAGCAGGAGGCAGAGATTCAGGATGACATGAGCTTTTTAATTGCAAAGCCCATTCTCTTAACATTCCTCCTTCAGCAAAGCCACACTTTNTAATCCTTCCTAAATAGTTCCACCAACCAAGGACCAAAAATTCAAATATATGCGCCTGTAGGGGTTATTCTAATTCAGACCAGCACAGTCATCATTTAGCTTTTGTCACATTAGCCAAATATTAACTAACAACTCAAAACTCAATGCCAATTTTTCTGTAAGCTGATGCTGAAAGCTATTGTTTGACTGTGGTCTAAAGGCCAATATCTTTTCAAATACGTAAAATCTAGAAAGTGGCTGTTGCCCTTTATGACTGTTTATATTAACTGTCAGTTTTACAGACTCTAGAATCACCCACTAGATGAGGCTCTTGGGAAGCCAACAGGGATTATCTTGGTTGTATTACACAAGGTGGAAAGATTTGCCCANTGTTGGTGATGACAGTCCCTGGCTGGGACCCCAGACTGTATAAGTGGAGATTGGAAATTGAGCAGAAACAAGCAGTCATCACCCTTTGCTTCCAGTTATGGGTTAAGGTTACTAACTGCTTCAAGCTCTGGCCACTTTAACTTCACTGCCATAGTGGGCTATATCATGAACTCTCAGCCAAACTAAATCCTTCCTTCATTGGTTGATTTNGTCNGAGTATTTTATCATAGCCATAGGAAAGGAAATTNAGAGGCCCTTTCCCTGTCTCGGCCTTGCCANTTATATCCTTTCTAGTCTTGTGAAGGCACCATCCTACAGTGAGAGGTGTAAATGTTTACATACCAGGCTGGAAAGGCCTTTCCTGAGCCTACTCTNGATGTGATCAGTGCCCCACCCATAGTGGCCAGCAGCAAAGAATAGACCCACCCCGCTGTCAGAATGAAGCAGCTAAGTACAGACCTAGCAAGGGCCAGCTTGGAGGAGCGGTGCTTACTGCCTGGGCAGTACAATGCTTCATAATTGTCTATAAAACACCTGAGCTATTACCCCTTCACTCACCAACACAATCACATCCACTCACTTGAAAATAGGAAGGGGGAAAGGGGGGGAGAGAAATGTTCTTTAGCTTTCTGGACTTTTAAATCAGATATCAAACCAATTCAAAAGAGGAGAGTTCTACAAAGGATCCCTCTCCTAGGCAGCACATCAGGTGCCCCTAAGATGCAGACCCACAGACTGGAGCCTGGGGCATCCAAGCCTTCTAGCACAGAGCAGTGGATTAGAGAGTTTGCCCTTCATGGCTATCTTCCCTTCCCTTTAGCAGTTCCTTGCTGTGCTCAACCTTCCCGAGTGCTCCTCTGGCTACTGCTGGTACAACTCCATCTATAAATGACCTCAGCCGAGCTCAGGATTGATTCAACCTCCCTTATCTGTGTGATTAGCTTAGCTACAGAGCAGATATTGGGTGCTTATCAGCCCATTAAAGAGTCAAAGAATGCTGTTACCAGTTTTTTATCTCTGAAATGCACACAAAGCCCTGCTGATTATTCTATTAATTTGTTAATGAACCTGTCCACAGACAGACTCTCTGTTCCTTTGGAAGGCAGGATGGGGAGTTGAACATTTAAAGGAGGTTGAGCCTTCAGATGTAAAGCTTGGAAGTTTGAAAGTGCTTGTGGATGCTGAGATGCAGATGCTCTATTTTGTGTTTTTAAACCCTTTTAAATCTTTTACTGAAGCAGAAGCACACCGAGGGCTGGAGAAATTGGGCTGGAAATAACTCAATGCCTGATGGAAGCAGACTTGAGCCCACACAGACTGGAGCAAGTCATGAAGACAGAGATTGGGAATTGTTTATTCCATGTACTGGGTCTGCTCAGAATCCGATCCTTGTTCAGATTTTGCAACTGTTTGCAGATGTCAATTCTGTTCCAAACTGGGCTTTCTGGGGACAGTGGTTTACTTTTTCTTGTATATACTGTTGCATACATGGGATCTATTACAAATGTGTGCTTTTTATGATCTCAGAAATTCAGAGAATTCCCAGAGGGCAGACATGCTCAGAAAGAGGTCTAAAGAGAGGCCTCAGGGGCCAAGGCCTCTCAGTTCTATCCCATTGGCTGTAAGGTTAAGCTCAGACCACAGGCTAGATTTGTTGCTTGCAGTAGGAAAGTGAGTGAGGCATGAGGTAAGCAGTTAAATGGAGTGGGGCAGAAGTGCTGAAGATCAGCCCATCAAAACCAGAGCANGCTTTCAGCAGAAATCTGAGACAATGCTCCTTTAGAGTGTTTTGGGTGGTTTTGTTAGTTTTTGTTTCAGTCTGGAACAGTAGGTACCACAATGCATCTTCAGTCCCTGTGAGGACAGATGCATGTGTTCAGATTCCAAACGTATTGGCTGTGAGGGGTTATCAGCCGAGGTAACTTCTCTGAAAATGACCTTCAGTGGGAGGGATGTGCTTCATTTGGGATTACCCCACTTTGTAGGGCAGGCATCTAGGTTGTATATGAGTTCAGAGACCTATCACCCTGCGTTCTTGTGAGGGTGACTCCTAAGACTGAGTGAGTACAAGTCTCTAGAAAATGGATTGGGAAAGGTACCTAATACCTCTCCAAAAATTCTGTCATTCCCTTCATCAAAACTCGATTCTCTGTCATCATAGGTGTTCCTCCTGATAGCTCTCTAGTCTAATATCTTGCTCCATCTGAGAATCTGTTTCCATGGTGCCAAGCCTAATACACCTGCTAATGTGAATGACCTGTACATACACATTCATGGTTAGGGAGTCAGAGCAAGGAGATGATCTAAACATCCACATTGCTAAAGATATTAGTATGCTTCATGGACCAATACAAAAAGACATTTGTATTAAAAGTTTGAGTATGACCAAACTCTACATGCCTGGAAATTTCTAATGGCCTTTGATGGCCAGAGGCCTTCTCCTAGGTGGTTCTATTTAGATCTTATTTAGCATAGAACAGTGGGTTTAATGAGCATCTACATATTCTTTAGTCTTCCATTGTCTTTGTATGTTGAGCCTCTCTGTCCTGTCTGCCTNTGGTTGAATCGTTCTGTCTACTCTTCTAGGCATCACTTGATCAGTTTCTCCAGAATGAACCCAGTTCTTCCACACCAGAGAAAAGTGGAAGGTCCCAAACTAGTGTTTCAGGAAGTAGTCTGCTAAAAGGTGCCTCACAAACAATGCTTTTTCCTCATGGTGTTCATGCAGAGAAGTGTTGACAGCACACAGTCTTTCAGCATGTTGGGAAGTGTCTGGCCTAGAGAAAGAACCCATCATTATCTGATAATAAACAAAATTTGTGAATAAATGGGTGAACAAATCAAGCAGAAAATTCTACATGCAAAAGGAGGCAGCTTGGAAGAGAGCATGCTTATAAGAAGTGGAATATTCTTCAAATATTTAAAGGGACATTAAATAATCCTTGTAACATAATAAAGAAATATGGACTGGATCAAGGTTTTATGAAGTAAATCTGTAATTGATTTAATAACTGTGAACAAGTTTCTGATTAATAAATTAGTACCAATTTCAAGTCTCTAGTGATGGTTTTAAAACTGTATCTTGGACCATATCCTTTTCAATATTTTTTATCAATGTCTTGAATAAAGATGCTAAAAGCATACTTGCCAAAATTTATAGCTGATGTGAAGCTAGGTAAAATAGTAAATGAATTGCAAGACAGAAAATAGAATGCAAAAATATCTCAAGAGGCTAGAATTATGAGCTGGGCTTGCCAAGCTGACATTCAGGGAAGAGAAATAGAAAGACCTGCCATCAGTTCCTAAAGCAACTGTAAAACAGACGGAGAGAGATGGGGAGCCGAGCAGCACAGGTGGTACCCTTCCTCAGGGAACTTGGTTTTATTTAAGCTTATGATGAGTTCACATAATGAACCTACTTTTTAGAAGTTGCCTGAATGTCCGTAGTGACAATAAATTATGCTCTTGCAAATGTGAAAAAGTTGGCACAAATTTAGAAAACACAATTAGTAGTAAATGATCCTTAGTTTTCTTAGAAGGTATAGGTTGACCGCTGGGGGTAGTGTTCAGACCAGAAAAATCTAGCAGCAAAGAGTTCATAAAACAATGGAGTTGAAGGAAATTAGGCTCTAGCAAGAATAACACAGAAACAAGAGAAGTCAAGAGAGATCTTATTGTTATAAAAGCCGAAAGGCCAGTGAAATCAGGCTCTTCTTGTAGATTCTATCTTTAGATTTATTTTATTTTACACGTATGAGTGTTTTTTCTGCATGTATTATGTGCACCACCTAAATGTCATGTCCATAGAGGCCAGGAGTTGTTGGAGTCCCTGGAACTGGTGTTAGAGNTGGTTGTGAGCACCGTGTAGCTGCTGGGAACTGAATTCAGGTCCTGGAAGTGTAGCCAGGGCTCTTAACCACTGAGCCATCTCTCTAGCCCATCTTCTTATAGATTCGAAGTGGCAAAATGATGCTGAATGAAGTCAGGTATAGAGACTTTTTTCCATGCTTACGAAAGAGACATTTTTAATCACAGCTATGTAACAACTGTGTAGGTCGTTGGGAGAAGAGTGAGCCACACTCTGACTAGTTACTACAAGCATTTAGGTGGATAATACCCAGTGGGATAATACCAAATGGGAACCCTCCAGAGAAGCTTCATTTGTTGCAGGGATAATTAGAGTCCATGACCTTTTGGATTCCTAAGATGCTGTACTTTGATATAAAGGAGACTTGCTATAAAACTCTAGAAACCACATCTATGCTTAAGTTAAGAAAAGTTTTTAAGCATTAAACTTACTTAACCCTTAAAGCAGTAGTGATTTATCTTTCCTTCCTGACTTACTGCCATGTTCGGGATTCTTATATTTATAAAGCCATAATATAGGTCTTTAATGTACCCTTAACACCCACGTTCGAGGGAAAGTTAGAAGATGTAGAGCAGTCAGAAGGTACTGAGTATAGTTCAGGGTATAAGAATTTATAAAGTCACCTTCTCACACTTACCCAGCACGCCCATCTGCAAAATGGGGATGGTAGAATTTCTTTGTATCTTATAAGCTAGTTGGAAAAACCAATCATGCATCGAAGCTTCCACAAAAGTTCTTTACCCAATGCGAATGTTCATGTTAATTGTCAACTTGACAGATAATAGGAACACCTGGGAAAAGGGTCTCTGGGCATGCCTATGGGTGTACGCGTTGGTTTGAATGAAAACTGTCCCCACAGCTTCATGTGTTTGAACACTTGGTCCCTCATTGGCGGCACTGTTTGGGAAGGTAATGGGAATGTTAGAAAGTGGAGCCTTGCTGTAGGAAGTATGTCCCTGGGGATGGCCGTGAGCTTTTATAGCCTACCCTCACTTCTCGTTCTCTCTCTCTCTCTCTCTCTCTCTCTGTCTTCCTCTCTCTCCCCTCTCTCTCTCTGCTTCCCAAGTATGACTAAAAATGATCCCACCAGCTTCCTATTTCTGCTGTCTTGCTTCACCTGCTGAATGCAATGCCTTCCTACTACGATGGATCTGTCGCTCTGGAGTCATATGCCAAACAGCCCTTTTCTCCTTTGGTTATAGTATTTTATCAACAACAGAAAAGTAATTAATACATGGGGATTGTCTTCATTATGTTAATTGCTGTGGGAAGATCCATCTTCATTGTGGGTGGAGCCATTCCGTGGGCAGTGACTCATAGAACGTAAAAAATAGGGGAAATGAGCTAAATACTAGCATACATGCAATGCTGTATGTTTATTGACTGTGGGTGCAATGTAACCTCCTCTTCAAGCTCTTACTGCCTCCACCTCTTGTCAGTGATGAACTACATCCTCAAACTGTGGGTCAGAATAAATCCTTCCTTCCTTTGTTTGCATTTGCAAGAGTATTTGTCATTTGTCAGGAAAAGAAACTACAGCACCCATAATAAAAGCTAATGTCATCATTGACATCAGTATTAGTAATATCTTTGTTTGAACTTTCTTGTTCTTTGCTACCCCACTCATGTGCTGTCAATTTGTCCCTGCCATGTAGGGAAGTCATCTGCCTTACTATCTGTATTGGTCTCAAGAAGAGTGTCCCATATATTTCGTGAAAAGCTTTAGATGGTAAATGAAGATGTTCCTCAACTTAAAATGGGGTTATATCCTTATCAACTTTGCAAATTGAAAATTTCACATTAAAATTGCACTTAATATAATTACCGTGAAGTTACATTGGGGTACGAAATGTCCTCTATAGGCTCATGTGCTTGAATTGTTGGCCCGCAGACAGTGGTCATGTTTTGGGGTGTTGTAGAACCTTTAGGAGGTGGAAGCTAGCTGGAAGATTTGGGTCACTGGGGCTGAGTGTTAGTGGTTAAAGCCTAGCTCCACTCTCTGCCCAATTCCTCTCCATTTCCTGGTTTGTGTTATCTACACTCTGAGCAACGTAGAGGTGTCTGCCATCATGCACTTCCCTGCCATGATAGATTGATTGTATCCCCTCCAACTGTGAGCCCAAATAAACCCTTTTACCTTACACTGCTGACTGTTAACTACCTACCTGGTCATGGTAACAAGAAAAGTAGGTAATACAGAAAATGCATACCAAGGAGTGAAGTCATTGCTGCTGATAGGAGAGACCTGATCCTACTGTTCTTGGGCAGTTGGAACTAGTTTCTGGGAGGCATGAAGTAGAGTTTGGAACCACAGGCTACAGAAGCCCTCGAATGCCATAAGCAGAACTTAATCGACCATTCTAGTGAGAGTGAGCACAATAAGAATAACCAAAGAGACACAGGGAAAAGATTGTGCTCAAGAACTTCAGAGAGGAACGAAGACACCATTAGAGATTAGGTTCTGGGCCATTTCTTTTACAGTGTCACAAAGAATCTGGCTACGTTACTCTTGCTAAGATTTGAATGAGACTGAAATAAAAATTAGTGGATTAATTTGTTTGGCAGAGGAAGCTTCAGAACAGTATAGCATTTAGGCTGCAGCATGGTTGTTGCTTGCTGCTATTAGCCAGATTCAGTTAGAGAATATGA
>LZPO01117582.1:13784-29705 GCA_001675575.1 Neotoma lepida
TGCCTTTAAGGAAAAACCCCATATCACCGAGACCTCCAGGGTACAAAAGTGCAAATTCATTTGAAAAACATTTACTTGAAAAGAGGTGACTGGAAAAAAAATAAAAATAAGCACTCTCCTGAGTATCCTGATCCAGCAGGGCCACCTAGAGAAGTATTTTCCTAAATTCAAACTGTGCGGAAACCACTATAATGTGTTTGGTGGGGGTCAGGCTACATCTGGAGCTTGCATCAGACCTTGGTACTGTTGTCCACAAGGTATTGCATATGAAATGAATAGTTACTGAGGCCTGGAAGCCTGCACTAGGTTTCGGAAAGTGGATGAAGCTAAGTAACATGGCAGAGTCAGCTTTCCAACAAGGAGACCTGAGGGCCCAGTGTGTGGGGTGGTAAAGGCAGAGCTGTAGCCCCAGTGGAGACTCCAGAATATTAGATGCCAAGCAATATGGCACATCTATTGAGGAAAGCTACAGACACAGAGTGGAATCAGTTCACAAGAAAGACTCTTAGTGCTGTAAACAGCAAATCTGCCCTTGGAAAGCTACCCACATTTCTGGGAACACAGAAGATAGAATCATGAGCCCCAGGCGCTGAACACAGATGGGGATTTGCTGATTAAACTTCTGAGTTTTAGTCTTGCTTTGCTCTGGCCTTTCTTTGCTATTCTCCTGCTTATCTATTTCAGAACAAGACTAAAGTTTACTCTATGTCCTTGTATGTCAGAAGTATGTAACCAGATATTTGATTTTACAGGGGCTCCCAGTAAAGATATTGCCCCGAAATTCAGAAGAGATTTCAACTTTGGTTTTGAGCAATATTGCGAGTATTAAAGTCTCTAGGGACTTCTGGAATTCGACATTGGACACTGCATTTTACATCATGAGATGACCACAAGCCTATGGGAGTTGGGGTGGAATGTTATTGTTTGGATGTGAAATGCCCTCTCCAGGTTCACGTGTTTGAACGCTTGCTGCCCAGTTGGTGGTGTTGATTTGGGAGCCTGTGGAATTGGTAAGAGGTCAAACCTAACTGGAAGAAGTAGGCTGCTGGGAGTGGTGTGTCTTAGGGTTTACAGCCCAGCACTACTTCTAAACTAGTATCTCTCTTTTCTGGTTGGCACCATTTAACAAAGACATCTGGTACATGTTCCCAACACCATAGAATCAAGTGCCCTCATGCCTTCCCACCATGGTGGACTGGATTCCTTCTTTACACCCAAACAATTCTTTCCTCTTTTATTTTGTTTCTCATTGGCTATTTCATCACATCAACAGGATAAGTAATGAATGACATACCAACCATTTTACTTCAGCATTGGAGCACACTGTAGGAAGTCTGTTGTTTGACCTTGTGAACAATTAGCTGACTAGGAACTCTGGCTTGCTGTTGCTATCCAGCACTACAAGAAAGTATCATACTGTGTATCTCTAGCCTAGGAAAAGATGACATTTCAGACTGAGGTACAGATTTAAATAAATGTTCATTAATTTAAAAGCGTTGTGAACAGAAAAAAAAAAACTTATGTAAAGTCATTGTAAATTGAGTCTCTGCCTGTATGTTAGGCTGTATTGGTGATATAAATCCTAAATTCTGTCCTTAAAACAGTTATAGAAAATGCATGAACAGGTAAGTAAGGCCCTATGGCTGTCTGAATTTAAATTATATGCTACAGTTTTCCATCTCCTGGACAAATGTTCTCTCTTGGGTGTGATTTTTGCCTCACAGGGAACTTTGGCCAGAGAGATTGACCCTCTCCCTCTCTCTCTCTCCCTCCCTCCCTCCCTTCCTCCCTCTCTCTCTCCTTCTCTCTCTCTCTGTCTCTCTCTGTCTCTCTCTCTCTGTGTCTCTCTCTCTGTCTCTGTCTCTCTCTCTCTTTCTCACTCTCTCTCTCCCCCCTTCTGAGAAGGGTAGTAGGTAGGTATGCTAGAGAGGTCATTTTACTGGCATCTAGTGGGTAGAGNTTAGGAATAATGTTAAATATCTACCCCTACAGAATACCTCCCACAACAATGAATCAGGATATCAGTGTCAATAGTGTTAAGACTGAAAACAATGATAAAGCTCAATTCTGAAATAATGCTTTGCCATTTATCCTTATCTAACGTCATCACCAGCATCAAACTCAGTTTCCTTCTTGAACTTTGGAACACAAACCATTATAGAACCCTAGAAAGACTGGGAGGGACTTAATTCAGATCAATTGTAAAACAATGCAATATGAACATTTCTCAAAAGAAGAATTTTTTTATTAGTGGCATACTGCATAGAAATTCAATTCATACTTTAAATTAGTTTTAAAACCAAAATTATGCCGAGAGATTCTTCAAGTGTGGTTTGCCCTTGGCCTCACCTAGAGCTTTCTGACCAGAACCCACAATGGTTGGTGACCAATGACTTTGTGTGTTCATCCACATTGAAGTGGGCTGGACTCTTCCAAAGGAATGAAGCCAGTGTTATCTAACCCATCTCCTTGTTCCATTCACCAAACAAATCAAGAGGCACAGAGGGGTTGGGTAACAGTTGTTGCCACTTTGCTTAGTGTTAGAACTGATAGGAGCATCCTCTTCTATTTCCCAGGGAAAATCCTATTCAATCTCCCAAGGCCTTATGGGCTGTACTTTACGGGGGAAAGAGGTGTCCAGTTTTGCCAGATAAAATTTCTCACACATTAAAACAACAAAAAAAATCTTTCAGTTTTCATGACCTAAATTATTTTTAATTAATGTATGATATCTAAAAAATATTTAAATTGTATACATCTAATTTACACCAGTTCTCCAAATAATTCCAAATTTCATTAACATAAAACTCAGCACAGCATCTCATATTTAGGTAGTTTAACAAAGGTTTATTTAAANATTTTCTCTAAAAATGAAGTATTTAAGGGCAATAAAGATAATTACTCATTGTGAGTATAATGGTCCACTTGACAGAGGAATTAAATGTAAGGATAATTGCTAATAAAAATGAAAAAAAATTAAAAATATTTCTTCCTCCATCCTGCTTTATAACATATTTAAACAAGATGGTTTAAAAGATGNTTCTAGTTCTACTTGCTCATAACTCCAAACTCTACAGTGGCTCTGTAGGGTTCCTCAATATTACTTAGTACAGATGAGCCCTGTATTCTCCTGAATCCTCAAGGTGGTGTGTATACATACACTAGGTGATGAATCAGTTGAGGACAAGTGTCATAAAAATACAGTGCTGTAATCAATTTCAATTCTCTTGTATTAGGCTGTGTGTGGGACCAACATTTGCCACTTCAAGACATGAAGGATTGTTGATATAAAGACAGTTAAGATGTGGCAGGTGCAGTAAAGGTTTCTGTTCTCTTTAATTTGCTTAAAAGTAGGACACAAAATTTACAAAGAAAAGGACAGTCTGTTCCCTAGGTCATGGGGATGTGAGTATGTTAACCACCAGAGAACACATTAGATTTCCTCCTTCTTTGATTTGTGATGAGATGCTGTTTGCCAAGTACTCTTTAACCGTCATTAATATGTGTTCCCACAAGTTGCTGACCCTATAGACTCAAATACCTGTTCTGTTGTTGGTTCTCAAATTACACATGCATATATAGTTCTTTGTTTTGTGCTGGAAAAATGGGAATTCAAAACCTTTTCTTGAAGACCTACTTATTATTCTCTCTGTGCCCACCATGTACCTCTGAGATATACATACTAATTAATCAGCTTGGTTTATTATTTATAACCTGTCTTTGGTTACAGGGATCTATTACAACTAAGACCCTATGAGATAGATGGAATATATTATTATGAAGTCCTATACCTTCAAGATAATCTGTCTCTGTTTCTTCACTATCTCAAAGAGGATTTTTCCATTTCTGGTTCACTTCTCATAAAGCAAGGTATGACAGCTCCTGTAATGAAACTAGCCCTCCAAATCCTAGCCAGAGTAATTCCATCTTGCTATGAACTTCCATCTAGCTGTTTTATGTGCCAGACTGCAGACAAACAAGCCATCCTTTCCATAGTGGAACCAGCAGAATCCCTGATTTAGACAAGTATTTGCACTAATACTTAGAAACGTAACTATCCCAGAGTTTCATTTGTCTGTGCCTTATGTTTTCTGAACCTATAGTCACATTTACTGCTTTAACACTAAGTAATGCCCTCAACCTATGTTTGTATCAATTCTGCTGTAGACTTATAAAATAGGAGATTGTAAGTAGGGGCCAGGAAGGGTGAGCAACTTCTGGGAAAAGGCAGCTGCTGTGGTCATCTACCATTCCCTAAGTAACTCCTAATAAACTCATTTCACTCATCAACATGAACTTGAATGAGTCATTCTTTGGATTGTTCAAGCAAATCACAGTTGGGGTTATGATGTTAACTTTACATCATCTCCCACAGAAGGTCATGCACCAGCTGAAAGGCCCTCATAGCTCATTTAAGCACCACCATCCATTTATCAGCAGATTCCAGAAGCCTGTGGACCAGAGCTATACTTCTAGACACAGGATGTGTAGGATATTGACACCTCGAGTTGCATACTCTGCTCTATCCCCAGAGACCACACCTGGATAAAGAATTCATGGACACAACATAAGATCCAGAAGAAGAAAGGGGAAGAATTACNATTCTAATTTGAACTGAACAAAACTATTTCTTAAGCTGGACATTGTGAGCATCAATCATGGCCAGTTTATCTGTCATGTTCTTAGCTTGCCCTTTTCTGTCCAGCTCACACCTGCTACCTTAGTCCTAACACCATGTTTTATATGCTGAGAAGTCTTCTATCATCCTCCCAGTTTCCCACAAAGAGAAGAACTAAGGAATTCTTACATTTTTGTTTTCAGTGTATATAGTCTGTGAAACATATAGCAATCAAAATAAATGTAGTATCGCTCCAGGCAACATACAGGGTGAAACTAATAATGCAAACACAACTTCAAAAGATTACAAAAACTGTGATGTTCTCTTCTAAATTGAAAGACACAACAATATACAGTTTAAATGTTCATAGATAGAGCAGACACAAATAGAAAGGTAGTTTGAAAAGTGGATAGAGCAATAGTACCATCAGTCAATAGAGAAAGAGAAAGATAGGGAAACTCTCACAGGCATGATACAGGATTCTTTTCCTATTTTGTGATCAACTGTGTAACAGGGTCACAAATGAAATCTCCATGTTTACAGGTACACAGCATCAGAATGAGACATCTTTAGTAAGCCATTTAGACCACTCATCTGCTGTGTTTGTTACCTATGGCCACGAATGAGAGTAGAAAGAAACAAAAGGCTGATTTGGACATTCTTCACTTGTTGCGTACATTCACACATCATCATTATCAGAGAGTCTCAGCCACTATGGTGTCTTGGTACACAGAATCCATTTGGCTGCTTATAATTAATCTTATGCTCTTGGTTCAAAGATCTATTGGAGAATTTCCCTCCAAAGAGACAAAAAGCAAAGCTGGAGAGATGGTTAAGAACACTTTTTGATCATCCAGAGGACCTGAATTGAGTTCCTAGCACCCAAGTCAAGCTGCTCACAGCTGCCTATGAGTCCAGATCCAGGGGATTTGACACCCTCTTCTGGCCTCTGGGGGCATCCTCATTCAAGTGGACATACTTCTACAAAGACATACCTACACATATATGCATATTTTAAAATTAAAACTAAATCTTTAAATCTTTCTTTAAAAAGACAAATAGTAAGGAAGCATGCATCATTGGTCAGGACTGATGTTTGTGTGATTGAAAACTAAAAACCATTTGCAAAGGAACCACCCTCATGTCCTACTGACAAGAAGGGTCTGAGGTCTGCCAGGGAATGAATGAATCAGCATCAGATTGTGCAGCTTTGTAACATCCGTGTCACTTGCTTTGACAACTTGCACCAACTGATTGCTCAACCAATACACTTTTATTTCTTGTATCTGTCATCTGGGAGTCCAATATCAGGGTGTCGGCAGTGCCAAGCTCTTGATTAAAACCATTTGCCTGATCTACAGGAAACCATCTTTCTGCTGTTCCCTTAGAAGTCAGGGGGTGGGGTGGGGTGGTGGCTAGCTAGCTCTCTGGCCTCTTCTTATACAGGGCACTAAATTCATTTTCTAGCATCATGACATAAATATTTCCCCCAAAAGCATTCCATTCATATCAACCCTCAGTGATTCTGGGTCAAGTTACCGTTTGAAAGCCACAATCAGGAACCCCCTCTTCATTAGCTTTGTCTTCACTGCTTACCTATGAGCAGTCAATGTAACTTGGACATTGACCAGCTTTTCTTTGTATCTGGATTCCACATTACCAACAATACTGCAGGCTCACTGCTTGCTAGCAATGAGAATCATAATGTATACACATTCTTGGCATGACAGAGGGTCAATTTGAGTGTTAGTCTTCATTTTGGTAGAAACTACACTCATGATGGAAAGAAATGGCTTTGTGTGTGTGTGTATGTGTGTGTATGTGATGGGTTGAACAGTCCTTGCCTTCCTTAGCCACTCATTGAGAGAAGGGTGCCTTCATGAATGGGGTCCTGGCAGGGCAATGCCAGATACGGATCCAGGTGCTGTATGATAGCCAGGTGCCTGCTGGAGGGGAAGGATCTCTCTTGTCCATGAACAGTGTTCCTTCTGCAACTGTCTTTTTGGAAGAGAAAATATACCTGATTGGGAGAGCAAGAAAGCAGCCTCAAATTAATATGAATACTAAATAAAGAAACTGGGGGGGGGGGGCAAAACTGGGTGACTTGTTAGCTTATAGTAGTGTTATATCTCAACAACTCCATTAATTACCTGGGAAACAGCATTCACTGTGTTTTTGCATAAAAAATATCAAAAGCCAATATCCTTTCAATATACTACACTGTGATTTGCCTGCTGTTGGACAGAATCTTCCAACATAAAGTTTATTTTATAATAAAGCATGAGCTATCTTGTCATTTCTTAAATACCTATATCCATCTGACAACCTGTGTCCTAGGTCATTCCAAAAGTATATTTTTATGACCTCTCCCCCAGTGACAGCCATCTGTGAGGCAGCAGTAGATTGAGCTACCTTCTGGAACCCAGGCAGGAAGAAAATCTCCAACTCAGCTCACTATACAGCATGGGTTGTGTGCCTCACAGTCATGTGGTTGTCCTGTGTTATGGAATAGAATATTTCTTTAACTGTGTAAAGATGTGTTGCTTTTGTTTATGCTGCATTTGTTTAACTATGAAAAGATATGTTGCTGTTTTTCCTTGCCTGCCTAAGGCATGTGATTGGTCTAATAAAAAGCTGAACAGCCAATAGCTAGGCAGAGGAAGGATAGGCAGGGCTCACAGGAAAAAAGAAAAGGGTGACTGGCCGGCCATCTATCCAGACATGGTGGAAGCAGGGAAGTAGGACATACAGAATGAAAGAAAGGTAAAAAGCCTCAAGGCCAAACATACATAAAGAGAATCAGGTGAGAATAAGTTATAAAAGCTAGTGATACAAGCATAAGATAAAGCCAAACATTCATAATTAATAATAAGTCTCCTTATTATCCTTAATAATCCTTAATAATCATGTCATGATTTGGGGGCTGGCAGTCTGAGAAAGTCTGCTATGTCCTGGAGCTGGGGCTTGCTTCTACTGTCTAGCACCAAGAGAGGGGATCACCACAGCATCAAGAGTGAGGATCACACCACAGCATCAAGAGGGAGGATCACACCAAGCATCAAGAGGGAGGATCAC
Source organism: Neotoma lepida (assembly GCA_001675575.1). NCBI lineage: Eukaryota > Metazoa > Chordata > Mammalia > Rodentia > Cricetidae > Neotoma > Neotoma lepida. Next base: position 21,478 of record LZPO01117582.1, read on the forward strand.
ACCATAGCATCAAGAGGGAGGATCATACCACAGCACCAAGAGTGAGGATCACACCACAGAATCAAGAGAAAGGATACCACCACAGCATCAAGAGGGAGGATCACACCACAGCATCAAGGTGAGGATCACACCACAGCATCAAGGGAGAGGATTATACCACAGCATCAAAGGAGGGGATCACACCATAGCATCAAGAGAGGGGATCACACCACAGCATCAAGAGAAAGGATCACACCACAGCATCAAGAAAGGGAACCATACCACAGAATAAAGAGAAGGGATAACACCATAGCATAAAGACAGGAGATCATACCTCAGCTCTCTATCCCAGGAACAGCCAAATTCAACATATGAACTATGGTTTCTACTGAAAGTTTCTGCTTTTCCACCACTGTAAAGCTGAGAAGTTCTAAGTTGACCCATTGAGGTATGATGGACTTACGTCCAAACAGATACATCATAAACTGAAAATATAGTAAGTCAAAAATGAACTTAGCAAATTCAACCCACTGAAACAGATATCTGAATCTTTTTCTTTTTGCTTACCTAGTATTTCCTCCTCCCCCCTCCCTTCTCCCTCCCTCCCTGCTTCTCTCTTCCCCACCTTGGAAATCAAGACAAAGGAAGTATAACTAGAAACGCTCTGCTCAACATTCAGAATGCACAGCTCCATTCAGACCTGCCCCTTGACCATGCAGAAAGCTGGATCCTCTTTGAAGCTTGGTGATCAGGAAATAGAGAGCAAGGCAGACAGAGCTGATGGTGTTTAGAGTCAGCCAGAGCATTGTGCAGTTCTTCCTCACCAGCTCTGGAGATGGGGTGGTATAAAGAACTCCAACTAGGCTGGAACTAGGAAAGTGCCTCTTGCTGATTCCAGAGGGCAGAGGTATGCTGCTGTACTGTGCCCCAGCGGCCTCAATGTCTGTGGTACACATCCTGTCACCCCTAGCAACAAGCCTCAAAGACAGCTGCACTGTGATGGCCTGACTTGAAGGGGTGCTCCAATGAGAACTNACAAGTTCACAGCTCTGAGCCCAGCTCCCCTGAGTCACCTACACGAAGCCAAGAAGGTACTACTCCCTGTTCTCAGTATGTGGAGTGAGGCTCAGCAGAGTCCGAAACCCCTGTGTCCACCTACAGTCCTCACCACCACTGGGCTTTGTTCTCAAAGACGATACTTGAGAGTGATTGTGATCTCTGCAGGGGCAGGAGACAAATAATGCCAGAGCAGCTCTGCCTGGCTTTGTTGCTGAACACTTGGTACCTGGCCTGCGTGTGTGGCTCTGTTGGCTTTTCACAGCCTGCCAGAGAGATCCTCGGCATTGCATTGTCCTGTGTGGATATTAGAAGGCACAGCTGCAGATGGCCTGCCTCAGCAGCAAATGCTAGGCATTCTTGCACCCTCCAGGTGTGAAGAACTTCCAAGACCTGAAGCTGTTTAGGTGAGAAAAGCAATGGGATGGCTGAAAATTGGCCCAGCTGAGGTGACCTCTGAACCAGTCCCTCTAGTGAGCGGAGATAAGTGGGGTCAGACAGCCCCTTCCCCATGCCACTCCATGAAGGCACAACTTGATATTTGAATCTAAAGGTTAATTAAGTGCAGCTGCCAGGCAGAAAGGCCACAATCAATTACCATGTCTTCCTGTCCATTCCAACCCATACTTAATTATGTTCATTGGGTTTGGGAGGGAGGTCTTTCAGCTGAGGCTTTTTAAGAGGGAGCTATTTTGTTTGGAACAGATGGATTTGTCCTCCAAGACCAGCATTCATCTTCATCACCTCATGGTGTTCCACTGGCCTGTGTGTCCCAAGAGAGGGGGACTGGACAGAGTCAAGCCAGCATTTCTGGATGACTCTGTGGGCACAGAGTGAAGGACTTCCTTGCAGGGCCTCCTTAATATAAATGTCACTCNTCTTGTTATCAGTGGGGGCTCAAGACTGCTCTCTGGAACTGTCCTCCCTGGCAGTGCCAGGAAGCCCAGACCTGTGTTCTGTCTGAGGACTCCCTTAACCATGGTGTACAGGCCCTAGGCTCATGCATGCTCACCTATGTACACGTGTGCACATGCTGACCCCCTTGTCATAATTAACTATTTAAAATTCCACTGCTGCTAATCGAAGCTGCATGGGCTGTGTTCTCATTAAGGAGATCAATGCCTGCTGAATATTCACCTCCAGGGGAGGAGGTGGTGGGAACGAGCTGATGGGTTCTGTCTGGCTTGCCAGAGCTAATGAGTGGCTGCTGCCATTACAAAGCAGCCACTCGCCTGTAATCAGTCAAAATAACAAGCCCCAGCTCCTTGCAGTGACTCTGGGTGTTCCACATAAATATACATAGAAAGACAGTTGCAGAGATGGNCTGCACATCTGAATGAGCATGGCTGGGCGTGTGGCCTCCTTAGATTGAAATGGATTAGAGTTGTCTCCATCCTGAGTCTGAAGCTCCTCTGACCCATTTTCTCTTTGCCATCTGTCTTTCCAGCCCTTCCTTTGCAGGCTTTCCCTGGGGCTGACTGGTATGGTTGTGAAAGACCTTTGACTGTCTCTGAAGCTACTTGATTCTAGCCTCTGATTCAACAGGATCGCCTCCAAAGCAGCCTCCTGAGAAAGTGAGCGAGCGCCAGCACTTTAGCTGGTTTCATCCAGCCTGAGCTTCCTGCCCTGCATTCTTTGTTCTCAGGTTCTAGGAATTCAAGGTTTGAGAAAATGTGGGCAAAGAAAGGTTTTCAAGACAGATCGAAAACAGTCCCAAATGTCATGGCTCTACAACATGGATACATCATAGGGTAGCCATGGGTACATCATAGTGTGGTTTTTCTAAGTTTTGGAGATACAAGCAAAGCAACAATAAAACTTCTGTACAACCAAAATAAAATTCAGAAAAGCAGCGCTTTCCTTTTACGATTTCAGCCCACAAAAAACAGCACAACTTTCTCTGCTATGAAGCTCATTTTTCCCTTTCAGAAAATCTTGCATCCTGAACAAAGTTTGGGTTTTGACCTCGGGTCTCCCCTGTACCCTGCTTTGCACACACAGACACTGGAATGGCTGTTCTGAACTGCACCTGGCATCNGGCTCAGGATCCAGCTGCATCCGTGCCTACGCCTTGCTGTATTCACCTCTCTGTTTACTGTAGAATGCACTCCCTCCTTCCACCTTCCTTCAGCTGTTTTCAGTGGTCAGTACTGTTAAAGGCAGGATTTTCTCCACAGCAAGTAGGATTTCTGCATCAGCTAGAGAGAGGATAATCAGGTGGTCACCGAGTGCACGGCTTTCTCTCATGTCACAAGCAAGTGGGAAAGGCTTGCTCACTTACAAATATGAGCTGCATGCCAGTGGAGGAAGAGTGATGATAAGTGGATGTCACTTCTAATATCATCTCTCAGAGTCAAGGCCTGGGATAGTAAGGAAACAGGAGATGACAGCTTGTGCCATTCAGTATTCCAGCTCCCTCTTCCTTTGATCCCTATCAGCCATTAAGAAAGGTAATTAAGCCAGTGTCTTGCTCACACAGCCAATACTGAGCTGGTTAAAAATAATCTGTACCCAGAGCACAGCAAAGCGGCACATCCCGTTGCTGACCCTGGGGGACACTGAAGTATCCACTTGCCTGTGACAAGGCTGGGACTGGGCTCTGTGCCCCAGAAGGTAGCTGGCTGAAGGTTTTCTGGGTAGGACTGCTGTACAAGCATAGGCACTGATCTGAGTACGTGGTAAGGTTGAACTGAAGAAGCAGAAGCGTGAAATGAAGTCACAAGTGAGAGAAAGTTACTAACATTCTGTACAGGACTGAATGTGTAGGGTGGGAAGAAAATCTGTTGCTAATTAGCAGGAGGTCCTGGGGGACTCACCCTGCTTTTTCTGACCTGGGTTGAAAGGAACTAGAAATTTCTTTGTTGATAGAAATAACAAGAATTTCATGTCCAAATTGTGAGGAAAAACAATCTCCTACAGTAAACATTGGAGATAAATAACATATAAACTCAATTGGCAAAGTCATAGGAAAAGAAACTTAATGGTAGGCTTACCTACCTACCTTCACTCATGCCTTCCCTCAGTTTCTCATTTTACTTTATAACCAATCATCAATATTCTTAATGTGTCTAATACTATTCAACCAAGATGAAGGAAAACAACCCAAATAAAAATAAATCAAGAAGACGGCCAAAGTTAAGGCTTCAGTTTCTTGGTGGGAATTAAATATTATCTGTGGAATAGCAGCAAGCCACCTGTCCNCCTGTTATAAAATGGAAGAGTGCCAAACTGACTCAACCCAGACCAACCTCTGAACTTGATCTACCATGTTGGACAGTCATTGTGCCACATTTGTCTCTTGGCAATTAAGAAAGGAAGGAAATAGACGTTTGAAAGAGATATGCTTAGGGGTGTGGGACCATTACAGCCATATAGGCAGTGATGCTGTAATGGTGAACCTGCTTGGGGATGAAAATTAAGCGCACCGTGTGCATACCTGTCTCTTATACACATCTAGATGTGTATAAGAGACAGGTGCTTGGGGATGAAAATTAAGCGCACCGTGTGCATACATATGACACTGTATCCCAGCAGCGCAATCATGTTCATCCTTCCTTGTTTTTCAGACATTTAACACTGCACTCCAGGATGTTAGTTCTTTGTGACAGGATCCTTTGTATGCTGACCTGGTAAACTGGTCATAAGACTCAGTGTCATTAGTAGGTGCAAAACAGGTACGGATTAGAATAGACAGCTTAGCCTAGCTCCTTCCTAGGTAACCCCAGTTATCTCCTTAAGATTGCATAGGTGGGCTGTGATGCTTTCTTAGTACCCCAGGCTATGGTACAGCCCAGCAGTGAAACCAGACAACCTCTGCATCTCACCTATGGGGTGTGTGATGGATTTNTCCATATGGCAGTACTACGTCTGCAGAGCACTTCACAATGCTTGGGGATGAAAGGAGTTATAAATGAAAGATATTATTATTAATAAGAATGTAGATGAACAAAGGGAAAATGTACTCGCCCTCACTATCCATCACCTCAGCACACTTCACCCAAAGCCCAGGATCTGCAGGAGCCTGAAGGAAAGCCTATTTGCAGAAATCAATAACTGCTTTTTAAAAAATAGATCTCAGCTCCACAGGAGCCGACNACTCAGGGGTACCTCATAATTCTATGCAACAGTCAATATTAGCTATCACTGCCTCAAATAAAGATTGAATTCAAATTTAGTTAAGACTAGTTTTGTATGCTAATCTACCAACTGATTATTAAATGTATTTACTGAGGGTGTTGAAAAATAGGCTGTTGGGAGAGAAAAAGGGAAGAGCAGCCTGAGTGGGTTTATGCAATGTGAGCTATGATGCTAGCACACAGTGATGGCTTCTCCTGATTCTTATAAAATTAACTCTTGGAGAAATTGAGTTTCATTCTGTGGGCGGAAAGAAGCCTAGCTACTCTATGCATCATACAGTGAAGAAGGAACCAGAATTACAGAGTCATTCCACAACATTGATCCAACCATATTTGGCCCAAATGTCCAGAGCCTACTTGTGCAGAATGTTGAGTTTTGCATGACATATAACCAAGAAAACAGTAGTCAGTGCTTTCCTTAAGATCCTTATGGCTGCAGGGGAAATCAAGGCAAACACTGAGAGGCATATGAGCGTGTGTTATATAAACATGTAGGTGCAGACTTAAGAGTCCCTGTCCTAAATGCTCGGGGACCGATGTGGAATTTGATAGTTAAGGATTTCAGGATATTTGCATATATGAAATTTCTTAGGTTGTGGGCCACAAATCTAGGCCAAAGTCCTTTATGTTTGATACACACCTTATAAAGTTGAAGGTAGTTTTACACATGAGCTTTAGGGAGTCTGTATTCTGACTGTGATCTGTCCTCAGAGCTCATGTGAGGAGTTAACATTTGTGACATGCAGGTTTTAAAATGTTCCAAGAGGCTAGATGTGAAGCACAGTGACCCATAAATGCCTCCAATGCACAATCCTTGCTCCTCACACAGAGANAAGTTTCAGGTTTTGGAGCATTTCAGATTTTTGAATCAGGAATTCTGGCCTTCATTTGGAGGGGACATTCAATTCTACTTGTAAGAGAAGGATGGGATGCAGGGAAGGGAGAGTTCTAGAGAAAGTATGAGGAAGTGTGAGAGTATACGCTGGGGTGCCTGGGAGCGGAAGTGTCCCCTCAATAGGAAACAGAGCTATACATCACAGGACTCACTGGTGAGGATGAAGACACCAGAGGAGGTGTAAACATGGAGGGACTGTAGGTCATATACACTCAGGAAGAGAAGAAGCCACTTATCCAATAGAGAAGGCTGGGTGTCACAGTGTATATGATGGACAATGCAGAAAATGCTTCCAGTGGAGTTGGAGCTGCAGATGAGCAGTAGAAGCCTTTGTCTGCCTTGCATGAAGCCTTGGGTTCAATCTCCAGCATTGAAAAAGGTCTTTTGCCTGCTNTAACATACCCTTGTCATGCAATTTGTGTACAACAAAGAACTAGCCCAGAAATGTTTGTCCTGTGAATATATGGTCACNGTTATTAAAGCACATCAAGCAAGACTTTCTAGGTGATTATGATGGTGATGAAGATATTAGATCAATAAAAGATCAGAAGGCAATTCTTATGTTGCTTGCTTTTACCAACTCTCCTCCATTGGAACCTGGATTGGTGAGGGGATTTTGTCCAGGACTCAGGCTGGGGAACAATTTCATCTCTATCATATGCAGCCTTGTAAGAGGAAAGTGCCCACTGTATGTGGGAAATCTNCGTGTCCAGCTTGAACCTAAGACTCTGCATTTTAACGTGCAGCCCTGAAAGTTTGGAGGCAGAAAGTTCTAAGTTAAACTTGGAGAAAACTGGTGGGCTGATGTGTGGAGGTATCTCCCCAAAGTGTGCAGAGAATACGTCTATAGCTCATTTTCCTCTAGAGAGAGAAAAATAGGACTGATTTGAGAGTAATTAGAATAGTAGTCTGTGATATACACCCCAGTGGCAAGCATAAATATATAAATATGGAGTGGCTCANTCTATAGTTCACAGGAATGTAGATTATTTTTATTTGTGCAAATATATGCAGTCTCTTCTCACTTGCGAATTGCACCTTCAAGGATTGGGCCTGTCAGGTTTTAATGCTGGCATTCTGTGGGTGATTATGGCTCTGATGACAGTCTTGATTACCCAGCTTGTTGTCTGTTTGTTTGGAACCAACACTGGGCAAAAGCACTTCCAAAATTTGTGGCTCAACTAAACTTTAGATAACTGTATTGAAGAAATGCAGACTGGATAAACCTTAATGATCTGGTAATTCAGTCAGTAGGATCTGCGAGGAACACTGAGCTCCACAGCTGAAAGCAAGGCTGGAAACTGGGGAGGGGTTGGGGGTGAGGGCTGGGTGAGAAACCTCCACCTCTGTTCGGATGATTGTCGTTCTGAAGCTTCTCTTCCAGCTTTAATGNCTGCACAGGTGTGGGTGCTGGGGTCTCCTTCTGCACATCACAGAATCACTCACAGGAAGCACCACCCACCTCAGAGCTTTTGGTGTGACAGCCTCTTGTGGGGAGAAGTTGTAATCTGTAAAGTTGATAAACCAGGATGCAGAACTCCCTTCCCCCACATTCTAATATGAATGTGTAAAAAGCAGCTAACCAGGGTGGGGTTGCCGCTTGTTTAAGGTGCACCGACTCTAAGACTCTTACACATGATCCAGTGTAGCATCAGTGTCCGTGGAGGAAAGAGTGAGAACATTGTCTGGTCTCATCTTTAAGGCAGCTTGTCCTTCTCACCCTCTTCTCTGTCTCACTTCATAGTTTACACTCATCCCAAGCTTATGCCATGTGGCGGGTTTTGTCAGCCTCACACTTGCATTCTCACCTAGAAATCTCTCCCTTCCAAATATATAAATCTGGGCAAGGTCAAATTGAGATTCCTTCTGCTTCAGCTCCCTCATTTCATGTCTTGCCCTGTCAGTCTGGGCTGCTTTGAATCTTCCCCAGGTTCCTGTATCTCTCACCTTGAGCANGTCATGTTTAGAGACCTTACTTGGCACAGCACAGGAGTATGCATCATGCCTATATATGCTGGATTTTGCTTTGTGATTAGACAATACATTATTGGGATTTTATGTGTTAATTGCTTCCTTCTGACTTTGGCTAGGTATATATAAGTGTTTTGACACACCCAATAATCTGTGGTACCCTTTGACAGTGGTGATACGTTGTTTTAGTA
>LZPO01117582.1:37450-55533 GCA_001675575.1 Neotoma lepida
ACCCACTAGGGGTTTGGTTCCCAAAGGCATAACAGAAGTGTATTCTCTGCCCCAGCATAATGCAGAAGGACTCTTTGCAGTCAGAACCACACACCTTCCTACTGTCGTGCATGCTCCCTCCCCCAGTCAAATGTCTGTGACCTTCACCATCAGATGGATAATGCCCCAGGCAGGCAGAAGAATGGGTGAGGAGAGAAGCTTTCTATCCACGTTATCCNTTCCTGATTTACACAGAGGGGTGAGCTCTGCTGACTTGCAGCTTGCTCATAGATCACCTGCACTCAAGCCAACACGAGAGGAGGGCTATGTGCTGGCCTGCCACTAGATCTGCCACTGTACCATAGATGGCCACAAAGCTCCCTGTGCCAATAGCAACTTTTTACTTCATCAACTGTGTAATATTGCAGGTANGCATTTGCGATCTCTCTAGAAAGTTCTGTCTCTGGCCTCAGCCCTTGACCACGGGTATAGAAAAAGACGAAACATGGTGGCTCTGGTGGCACACTCCAGCTCATGCAATGAGAAAAAAACAGATGCCAAGACCCATCAGACAGAAAAGATGAATGTCAGGGAAGGCCAGGAGGCAGCTGGGAGCAGATAGCGACTACAGTACAGAGGGGTTCTCTATGGCTCTGTTGTTGAGCTCTGTCCAGGCCTCTTAACCTTACATGTTATCCCCCTTCCATATCTTACTGCCTGGGCTGAACTGTGTTTCCCTCAAATTTATATGTCGCTAACACAACCCCTGGAACCTCAGAATGGGGCCTCATTTGGAGATGGCACTCTTAAGGAGGCTATTAAACTAAAATGGGCTGTCATGATGGGTCATGATACATTGTGACTGTGTCCTCCTAAACAGAGACTTTGTATAGTCATAGAGACATCAGAGATAGGGGGGCACAAAGAAACAGCTACTGCAAGTCACTGAGAGAGGCCTCGGGAGAAATCCACCTGCCAACACCTTCATCTTGGAATTTTGGCCTCCAGAATTCTGACAATTGATTTCTATTGCTGAAGCCGTGCATTCTGGGGTGTTTGTTATGGTATCCAGACACACTAGTGACTCCTATGATAAGCCAGTTTTCTCAAAGTAGCTGAGACCTGATGATCAGAACTAAAAAATTAAAACAAACAAAAAAACATAAAGTCAAAGTGGGGACAAGAAGAGAGAGAAGCGGCACCTAGAAGGGTTTGAAAGTCAGTAAATTGTGGTGGCTTTGCAGGGGCTACGGGTCCCTGCTTTCCCAAGATAGAGTGGCAGTGTGTGCACCCATTCTAAAACAACATTAGGGAGGACGTTCTTACTACGTGCCAGAGACTGTAGAGCTGCCAAGGTTGCAGAGATCAATCAAATATTCTCCATGGTCTAGTGAGAGAAGGGTTCAACTTCATTGTTAGTGTTTGCTTACAAGCCTCGATGCTGTGATTAGGTGATTGGATTATTTCTCTTTCATCTCATTATCTCCTTAACTCATAGCCAATCAAGACACAAATGGGTAGGTTTAAACATGTCTAACGTGTGCCAAACCTCAGGTTTGTGTCTTGGGGGCCTATACTTGGTTGTATAAGCAATTGAAAAACAAAGGCCTGATAAAAAGATGTGCAAGGTATCCCACGGCTTTCTGTGAACCTTGTGAAGCTGAGAGAAACGGTGAACCCTCAGGGAGAAAGCTCTTGATTCCTGGGNAAAATGCCCTAAGATTAATCTGGTGAGGTTGACTCAGGATTCTGTCCTGTTTTCAGAAGNGAACCAGTGGCACAGGTAGCTGTGGGAGAGGGGAGAATGAGGGAGACCTGGTTTGTCAATGCCAGAACAAACCTGGCTCTGTGGTGTCCCCTAGCTCCCTCTCATTCCCTTCNTGGCCTGTTTCCTGTGTTCCTTTCCTGTCACCATACTCTTTCTTCTGATTCTGAGCATGCCACCATCTCCATCCTCCTTCCCCTCAGGGCTAAGATCATTTCAACTACCCCACATTAGATAGCAGAGTTCTACATGACCACCCAGTGAAGCCTGATGGGAAGTATCTGTGCCAGGTTTAGTCTCCTGGAAGAGGATGTTGCCCATTTTGAAAAGCTGAAACTCATAGGAATGAAGATTAGTACCAAGTTAGTAAACTCTAGTGAAATNACAAGATTCATTTGGACCAACAGCAAAAGCGTCAAAGTTCTTTGAGAATCTGTTGTACAATAAGGATGCAGAATATCTGCTTCTGGAAGTTTCCTCAACAGGCAAGAATTACAGTAATCCAAAGAGGGAGTGCACTGCAGGAAGCAATGTTCAAACTGTGTGTGGTTAAGCCACCACAGGCTGAGCTCTCTGCCACCAGAAGTGCTCAGGTGGAGGCTGCAGGCCTTCTGTGGGTCTTGCAAAGGAGATGTTTACACTAGATAGTGGAGAAGGTCTGAAGAAGGCCTGAATGCCTGCAAGAGTTAAGATTCTTTTTTCTAACCTAGTTGGCCTCTAATTTACCTGGCACGAGGCTGGAGAGAGCAAGCTTCCATATATGGACTCANTTTGCCACTCTTCCCAGCCAGCAAATGAAATGTATACTTACTGCAAATGCCAAGCTTAGGTATAAACAGCTGCTGGGTGGGAAATTCTGATCCAGCTGAAGAAAAGGAAAGAACCCAGCTCCCTCTGGTTCACCATCCTTTTGTGTTGCCAAGGTCATAGTCACCTTGCAATTCGCACTTGCCGTCAAAGAAAAGCAATCTCATCCTCCAGCAATATGAGTACAATTGTAGTCAGGACGGGGGAGGCGGGGAGGGGTCAAGACTGAAATGTTGATTTGTGTGAATAAAGATAGCCTGTGATCTCCACGGATGAGTCTAAGTGAGCTAGTGTCACAAGGAAATGCTGTCACTACTAGCTACTTGGGAGTCAAGTCTTCCAGTACAAGCCTCTGGACCCAGCAGCTGACCTGCTAAACACCCTATGCATATGCACTCCTGGGAAAAGGAAAAAAACCTTATCCCGTGGTAAGTCTACATTTCATCGAACTTGCCATTAGTATAAGGTACATATGAGATGGTGTTCAAAGCCTACGCCTCCCTTTCTTTGCTGAGGGCTGTGAGGCAGGTTGACAGAGGCTACTGACAGCTGCAAGGAAGGGAGCCTCAGTTTAGCCCCGGCTTTATGAATACTGCCCCCCACCAAACACACACACACACACACACACACACACACACTCAACCTGTGTGCAGCCTTGCTACATGACCTCTTAAGTCTCAATCAATTTCTGGAGTTGTTTATAGCTCATCATACAAGTTTGCCTTATATNAAAAGATTTATGATTTTTAAAATATGTCCAATAGTAGCAACTAAGGTTAGGTTCTTCCACTTCATCAGACGCCAGGCCGGACATATTGCGCAACATCTAACTTAATTTCTTGTGAGTTCCTGTGTGGGATCTGTTATCACTATCCTTCATTACGGATGAAGAAACTGGAACTCTTAGAGGTATGCCCCTTTCCCAAGGTCACACAGCTGAGGAGTGGCAGGGCAGAATTAAGATCCGGAATTCTTCGCTCTCTAAAATAAAAGAAGGCCAAGATTCTAACTAAAAGCTAGTTGTAGCCGTCAAGGTTGAATTACTTCTTACACTTCTGACTCACTGTTCTCCTGGAAGAAGCCAGAGGAGCCCTGCTGCTGTTTTTGGTTGAAACAGCTCCTCCCCCAAGTCACTGTGGTCTTGGCAAACNGGCCAGGCTGAGAGCTACAAAGCCCCCTGCCTGCCATTTCCNGCTGCTGCTTATCTGGGACAGTTTGGAGTCAGCAGGGCCTCCACCTGTCTCTCTCCTTTTGGCCCCACCCCACTTCTCATGCTGGCTGGGCTCGTTTCCATGACGCATTTGCAGGCTTTCCCACTGCAGCTTTCCCCTGCCTTAGGAGTGCATTCCAGAGCCAGAGGGCTGGGCACACAGGGAAGAGCCAGGGGGCTTTTCTGCCTGGCACCACAGCTTGCCATCAGTTCCTGGCCAGAGGTGGTGGATTGATGGCCAGGAGAAAAGCAACAGCAGTGCCCACACANAGCACCCACACCAGCTCACAATCACTTTTTTCTCTGGACTCTGAGCTTGGGCAGCCTCACCAGCTCCAGGGGGAGTACATAGTACGTCAGGTTACATTAGTGTTGCCCTGGCCCTTGCCTCCTCAGGCTGTCCACAGCTCTCCAGCTCTGCTCAGAGGCCTTGAGGTCAAGTGAACTCTGTCCTCAACTGGAGAGATTTTTAAAGTCAGGAGTTCAAAATAGTTTCCCTTAATCATGGTTATGATTCTATTACAGTTTATACACAGTCAATCATAATCCAACAATACTCTATAGAANATTGTGGAAATAAGCAATTTACTTTTTTGAATAACACTTACTATAACATTGTTACAGTTGCTCTGTACTGTCATTGTTGCTGATCTCTTGTTACTTTGAAGAAGAATTCACAAAAAGAAGCTCCGCCTACCAAGGCTAGTTGATGGATGCAGTGATGTGGAGAGGTTGGGCTTGGTAGGTCCAGAGTCTAATTACAAGGTATCTCAGGCTATCTTTAGACCCCTAAACATCCATTCCTTGCTCAACTCTGAGTCAGATCTAATGTTCTATGGTTAACAGATTAAAAACCTCTTGGGATGTGTTAACTTAGCAGGCAAGCAGCTTCAACCAACCCCAAAGCTAAGAATGTCATCATGTAGCCTCTGAGGACTGTAGCTGAGTTTCCTCTACTGTAAGCCACCTTCCAGATGTTTCCACCAACGTATTTGAAAAGAGTCTTGATTCTGACTTTTCATTGTTCTGTTATGAAAGAAACCTCATGAAACTTCTTCCACTTTGGAACAAGGGATTTGGGGGTGTTAGGTTAATTCTGTGTTCCTGGTCAAGAGTTACTCATATTTGGCTCCAGAATAAACTACCTGTTATGGCCTTTGAAGTAAGAGCTGTGTTTTTGCGTTGGTACTCTGCCTGATTCATAGACTGAGGGGCTCACTGTCGGTACTTATGTACAGGAGGAAACAGGATGAGTACAGAGTTATGCCCTGAGCTCTCACTGGGGCTCTCTGATATGAGACTGTTATATACTAATGACAATGCCACAAGGCTGGGGAGCTGGAAATGGATGGTATTTGCTTTTGGTACAGAGAAGAGTCCAGAACCTGTGGGCTTTGCACAACAGGAAGCTTCTCACACACTAGAACAAGTCCAGAGACACAGACACATTGACCTTCCTGACAATCTTGGATGACTGNCTTGTCAATCAACAGGCAGATGTCACAGCCCAGAAGGAAGGCTTGTCAGTCAGGCAAGGGTTTAGAAGGGGAGAGCCTCCACATCCTTACTTCCTCAAGCAGCCAGACGGAAAATGTCCAGCATTACTGGTATCATCAAGTCAGCTTCTCCATGCTGAGTGACAGACAGATGCAGCTGCCTTTCATTGTCTGACGCTATCTGACCTCCTTTAGTAAAAATAGCCTCACCTCTGAGAAAGCCTCCCACCACCTCCTCCTCACAGTGCACTCCTGCCTGGCCCATGCTGATTCTTCCCCAAATTACTCCTCATCCTCCCCCAGCCCACCCTAACCCACCTCCCATAAAATGGAAGTCTTCTCCATGTCAGCCCAAGGCCTTCCAGGTCAATGGTATACATTGTCTGTAGGAAAACTATTTCAGCTTCTGTTTCTGTTCCTGTGGAGGAACACATGTCTGAAAAGGCNTCCCAGAGGACGCCGATTTGGAAGGTGTATGAGTGGGGTTGGCCCTGTGTAGGGGAGAGCAGGGACCCAGGCCACTGGGTGGAGGCAGCTGGGATTCCTGGGAAGGTATTCTGGCTTGCCTGGGGGCAGGAGTCATGCAGAAAAGCACTTAACTGGACTGCCTCTCTGCAGGAACTCGGAAACTGCTCTCACATTAATACATGAATAAACACCACCAGGACTGAGGAGAGGGTGAAGTGAGGGGAGGCATATCAAACACCCAGGGAAGTGGTTTGCTCCATTTAATAAAAACCATACCTGTGGGTTTCATAATACAAAGAAGCAAAGTGTAAAACCAGACAGATATCTTCTTACTTGGAACTGATCAGCAGGGGAGGAATCNGAAAGCTTTATGGGGGCTTAGATTATAAAAGACTGAGAAATACCACAAGTTCCCCAGGAAAAAGCCTGATGACAGGATTAACTATGTGGGCAGCTTGAGTCCAAGTCCCAGGTTCATACTGAGCCCCCAAGCAACATTTTTAGCTGCGACCTTGGGAAAGTCACTCAGACTTTCTCTACTTACATCCCTATTCACGTGTGTTTGCTGCTTTTGACCTGCGCGATGGTAAAGCCCACTCCTTAGGTCTGCTGTGAGGATAAAATTAGGCAATACTCATAAAACACTCAGCATACATTCTTGGCACATGGTAAGTGCTGAATATGTCAATAACTCTTCAGTGATGGCACCATGCTATTAATATTGATTGGATCTATTTTCAAACAGAAGTGACACTTTAGGTTGGGGCTCCCTCCTGATGCGAACACATCACTTGTATTCGCCGCTGCCTCCAGGATTGCAGCACCTCCACCCTCCTTGGTCTCTTTCCCTACTTGCCTTTAAACTCCTTTGGACCTTCTGGTAATTTGCATCCCCAGCCTGGGCTCCAACAGCAACTGGCTCATCTATGTCCTCTGCTCTAACTTGAGGATGATACCCTGCGTTATTAAGAGGAAGAATGCTGCATCCCTCTGTTTGTTTAATCGACGTGATCTGTTTTCACAGTAGGTGGGTGCCGCCTGGGAATANAGCTTTATGAATTAAAAATGGAAACTGATAGAAGGCAATATTAAAAAGACTNANCACTCTTCAAATCATGGCATTTCTAGTGAGACTCTACCCATTAGCGGCTGATTAAGTTTGAGAAGGNGGCTCCCCAAGGACCCTTCCAGCCCCCAAAACAGGGGGCTCCCCAACCCTTTGAAGAATCGGAACTCTTCAAGAAGGCGTATGGCCCTCATTCCACAGAAGGCTGTGACTTGCTTCCAAATCCCAAGACCTCAGTCTTTAGATCAATATCCAGACTGTTGGCCAATGACCTTTGCAGCACTCTCCTCCCATGCAGAGCAGCAGTGGGAGTGGTTCTCTCCCTTGCCAGACACTGATTAATCACCACCATTAGTCCCACAGTCACAGGAAGCAGGGGAGAGCTAAGAGGCAGCCTGGCCCCCATGCAATGAAGGTGGGCCCCCATCGCAGGCTGCAAGCCTGCACTTGGCCTCGACCCCTTGGTGCCATGGCAGCTGCCACCTCATGGCCTTAGGTGATCACATCCATGAAAAGTCACCTTTCCCAGAATTCATTTGGAAAGACCTCATGTCAGAGAAGAGACATAAACACTCAGTGTTAGAGTGGCAGTCATGGGCACATCATAACTGACTGAGCTGTTCTCAGTCTTCTTAACAGTTCCGCTGGATAGGTATGGTATTTACCAGTTTTTTATGGAGGTGACAGAGAGACTCAGAAGGGGGTCAGAATTACATGGTTTGTGCATGTGCCAGCCTGTGTCCCCAGACTGTTGCAATCCACTGCTGCTCCCACCACGCCATTCATCAGGTGGTCTTATTTGAGGGATACACAACCCAAAAGTTGGCCTACATTGCTTGGGGGAGCTTGACATAGCATGATTAGTGAGTTGTCTCATCAGTGTCTTCACTATTCTCACTGTAGGTTGCCCCAGGCTAGCCTCACAGCTAAATGATTCAAGGCACCAAATAGCGAGACTTGGCTCATCTCTGAAGGCCACAGGGGGGCCCTTTCAACCCTTTGGGTTAATCTGGGTTAGCTCTGAAAAGAGCCACAGCTCTGCCAAGCCATCTTTCTGTCTGAATACATTGAATTTTGAAGACATTCCTGCCGGTCCCTCTGTTTTTGGCAATGGCCCATTACTGTAATTAAATTATCAAGGGGGAAAAACAGAGGATGAGCTACAAAGGGAAAAGAGGGTGCCAAGTGTGCCCCCCCCAGCAAAGGCTTCTCAGAAGTCATTTCACTCTTCCCTCAGAGATGGTATGTCTACATTTTCCCAGCNGTCTCTACCCACATGCCCAACACAAACATGTTTGAACCCCTGCAAGGGCAAGATGGCATGAGCAAACCCCACATGGATTCTATCCATCTTGTACCCTGCCCCTCTCCTCTTGTTTGGGAGTCATTATTAGCAGAAAGAATGCAAGAGGCAGAGAATGCCCAGCTGGGACTTATGTGTCCAGGTGCATTTCTTGAGCAGGCTGTTGGAAAAATCCTATTTGACTTGAAACTGGCCTAAATTTTTCTTGGGATTGATCGTGAGAGAACACATATGAAACCCCACCACGCCAGCCTGAAGGAGCCATTCTCCTCATTATCTCCTCTGTGGAAGCCAAGCTGACCCAGGGCCTGGACCTTGCAGGGGCTCTGGTCTCCTCGGCTTCAAGATGAACCAACCTCCCTTTCAGCCTTCTTCCTGAACCACTTGCTGCTATCCAAAGTGTTTGGTGACAGCTGTGCACACCCAGGAAGATAGATTGTGAAATTGCCTTAGGAGGATCAGCACCACAGTCCCCAGCACCAGTGGGTGGGGGATTTGACTATATGCATTCTGGCAAACAGAATTGGCCCTCTCCCACACCAAGCCTTTTTTCTTATGCATTCTTGTTCATCCCAGGATGTGCCCCATTGTGAGGGATTATGTGTGGCTGATTGTATGTGCATTATGAAAGAGACAGGAAAAATAATGGGGGGGAGAGATGGACAAATGGTTTGTTGCAGGTAGATGTCAAATAACTGAAAGCCAGGAAGCACTTTCAATATGAGTCTATCTGAGGGCCAATGCATCTGTTTATACTTTTATTCACTCGTGCATTCAATGAATAAATAACGACTTCCTCCCTGCCTTCTAGGTGCCAGGCATTGTACCAGGCCAAGGGAAAGGCAACAATGACTGCTGTCAACAGATTTTGTGGCTGGGAGATGCAGACGTACAGCCAGACATCCCAGTTGTATGCGTTTAATATTCTTATGAAGCAGGGAACTCTGCTGTGGCCTGGAGAGGGACAAGAAAGGCTTACATGAGGGGGCCAGCTCCAGCTGAAGACAGGGCAGCAGAGGAAGCAGTGTGTGGCTAGGTGTGTACACACACATGTGCTTGTGGGTTTGGGATGTATGTGTGGGGGCACACTATGTCTCTCCTCCTGCTGGAGGTGAGAAGTAGAGAAAGGGGGGATGATGATACATGCAAAGGTGAGCGGCAAAGGGTAGCTGAGAAGGACGCTAAGACGTAAAATAAGCAAAGGACAGTTCACTCAATGATTTCTCAGCTCTACCTCTTTGGCATGGGAATGCTTTGGAACCTGGAAGATCAGATCTCCAGGCTCAGAGTTTAGTTTATGTATGAGAATGGATAACCGATTCATGTCAGCATTCAGACCCACCCCTTGGGGACCTGGCCAATACTCAGGCAATATCTTGGCGCACTCAGGGTCCTGACAACATCATGAGCTCATTGCTACATGGTCTCTCTGCACATGTGCAGCGTCCACTCATAAAAGGGTGAGGCCCGCCCATCTTCTCTCTCTCTCTCTCTCTCTCTCTCTCTCTCTTTTCTTCTTATTCTTCTTCTCTCCTCAGCTCCCTTCTCTCCCTTCCCCCCAATAAAACTCTCCAACACACGAGTGCTATCTGCATGGTGTATCTCTCTCCGAGGCTCCCACCAGCCATGACTGTTGCACACCATTTTTAAAATACAACAATTTATATCATAGACTAGAGGTTTATTAGGACAGAAGCCCATAGAAGGGCTTGAGTGTGGGCCTCTGAAGGTTACTCTCTACTTTGTTACCTGTGTGTCACTTTGAATCTGTATCTAAATACAGAAGAAAGGTGCTTTTGTCTTCTGTAATTGACTGATGAGGAAACCGAGAAGTTCAATCATTTCCTCGAGGTCACAGAGATAGCAATGGCAGAGTCAGGCTGTGAGTCCAGTCCTGTTGATCTGGAACCAGGGGCTTGAAGTATATTCTGTAGCAGCGGGATATGGTTGAAACTTTACAGGCCAGAGAACACGAGTGGAACTAAGTCCCAGGGAAGACTCTATCTTCTCAACATGACTATACTACAGACCAACCCAGAAGCCCACAAAAGGATTTCAAAAGGAATCTTTCCTCAGAGACTTCCTCAGTGACTGATGCAAAAACTAATAAACAAAATTT
Source organism: Neotoma lepida (assembly GCA_001675575.1). Lineage (NCBI taxonomy): Eukaryota > Metazoa > Chordata > Mammalia > Rodentia > Cricetidae > Neotoma > Neotoma lepida. The sequence goes on from LZPO01117582.1 coordinate 47,664, forward strand.
CCACAACCCAGAAAAAAATATGCTTAAGGGAAACGTTGACAACTGTCTATAAACTGATTTTAACCCGAGTCTAGGAATCCACTCGGTAGGTCCCTTCTCTGCTCCTTCTGTACACATGTGCTCAGTGTCCCGAGCCAGTTTCCCCATTAGTTGTCTACTAGACTACTTGTGCTGCTGAGTGGATAGAGTCTGACTCTTGCCACATCAGGCTGGCCCCCTAGAGCCAGGGAACAGTGGGCAAGATGGACTGATAGGTAATGACCTGAGTTTGGTTTCCAGAATGCACATGGTAGAAAGACAGAACTGACTCCTGGAAGTTGTCCTCTGACCTCCACACATACACCATGGCAGTAGTACATATGCACACACACACACACACACACACACACACACACACACACACACACACACACACACGTAAAAGGAGAGTGAGTCAGGAAACATCTTTGCATGGCTTCCCACGTTTCTATGGCTTTGTGTGAAGCTTTGTTGCAGCTGGCACCTAAAAAGCATTTACTGAATTAATAAAGGACCCAGTCCCTCAGAGGGACAGTTGTAGATGATTTCATCTCAGTCTTTCTGAGCCAGACAGCTTGTTCAATGAGCGCAATCCACGGAGAGGAAAAGATGAAGAAACCTGCCTCTTAAGTGGAAGACTGGGGACCAAGCGGCAGAGTCTCACTGCCTGGCTAAGGTACAACTTGGCCTCCTAAGCTAGAGAGCTATGATCTCTGAAGGGTCCTTGACATTCTCGTCCTTCCTGTTTGGAGCATCACCTAGAGTCAGGCACCACATTTAGAGAAGGGCATACAGGGATGTCTGCACCCTCTAGGATGCTAGAGACATTTGCCCTGCACTTTTCTAGAGGAGCAGAGACATGCACAAGACTGCCTGCTAGCAGACAGCTTCAGAATGGTGAGACAGCTTGCCAAGGAAGGCTTCTTTTCAAAGTAACTTGCAAATGAAGGTGTCTTACTGGCTCAGTAGTCAACTGCTTAAGATGATGGTGTGAAGCCAGGTGAGAGGTTAGCCAACTCCCTGTCAGCAGGAGTTCTTCCTCTAATACATGGGCTATGCAGTACTCTGGATGGTCCTCTGCAGGGCAAGGAGGTAGTCAAGGGAAGACAGCCTTCCTCGTTTGCACTCCCAGAGGACAAGGCTAAGAGCTGAGGTTGTGGCTTCTGTCTGCTGTGGAGACACCAGCCTGAGGGTTGGCGTTAAGATGTCTTTGAGCATCTGCTAACCCTTTGGATCTCGACTGGCTCTGGACTCTCAAGGGACTGCGTTTTGACTCTCCAGGAAAACTAAGGGGAGAACATCATACCTACTTTGTACCTGGTTGATGCCTTTGAAATTTCTCCCAAGCTGTAAATGTTTAATTATGCTCCTTAGAAACCATGTGCGTGTGGAACCAGCAGTCCACAGCTGACAACCTGAACACGACAGACAANCAGGTCTGCAAAGGTGCAGGTCCACTAAAGACAGTCCATCCCAGTGTCTTTTCTGCCCGGCTCTTGACCTGCGGCAGTCTCCGCACACCCACACATTCCACTTCTACAAGCTCCCTCTCTTTGTCCTCTTGTCCCCTGCTAATAGATCTTGTCACCCAGAAAAGGCCGTGTGGAAGGAGGTCAGGTGTCACAGCCCGACCTCAGGCATCTACTGGTTGAGGAGTCACCCACATCCCTTCCCTTCTGTCTTGTCCACTAGTGTTGTTTTGTGCCCCTCAGGAATGAGGGACCAACCACACAGTGGTCCATGCCCCCTTCCCCTTGCCTTCCCTCCCCATCCTGTCTCCTGACCGGGGAAATTTACAGGATTATAATAATTTCTACTTAGCAGCAGTCTCCTCACACAGATGTAAATATTCATAAACACATCAACTCTTGCAGACCCACCACACGTAGATCTGCCAATGACATCCCTGCTGCCTTAGGCGTTGTTCTAATAAGTTAGGAGCAGGAGAGTGGAAGGGGCTATTTTTAACTTTAGAATTATTTTTTCCAAAGCTGTTTTAAGGTCCCTGCTGGGAGTCAAGCTGGAGAGCTGTTTTCTGGAAACTGAGAATGCATCCCACAGAGTAGNGGGGCAGAACTGGATCTGTGATGGAGANGGCNGATCACATCCTGAATTTCCAAAGCCCAGGGCTCCCAATCACGCTATCATGTGGTCTGCTGTGCTTGACAGCACTTCAGTGAATGGGGCTGATGGGTCCACACAGCACACACCACCATCAGGAGAGACCCCCCAGGGAAAGGATGGGGTCTCACAGAAGTCTGGNAATCCTCTGTGTTTACTCTCTCAAGCATTTCCCCTAGGCCACAGCCATTAACACAGCTAAGGTGTGGCCTCTCCACAGGCATAGCCACAATTGAATTACCTAGNCCCAAATCCCTGATAAATATGTTTCTTTGATATGGTGGTTATTTATTATTCAATAACTGTCCTATTAAGCTTAAATTAATGGGGCATTTGAGATCCATGCCTATGTGCTTCTTCCAGTTGCTGCTGTCAAGGGAATCCTGCCAGCTCTTTAGTAACACCCTGCCTCTGGGTGACACCAAAGCACGGGCATGCCTCAGCTGGGGTTGCAGCCATGTCTCTTGCAGCTGTAGACAGAGAGTCAAGGGATTGCTATAGGTAGACACAAGCCATTCCTGTCTCAGCATTACCCCAGCTCCCTCATCTTCCTCTCTCTGCCTCTTCCCTCTCTGGCCCACTCCTTAGGGGACGGCTTGAAAGATTACAGCTTGGAAGTAGACAGGGTGGGAAAATGAGAAGGGATTAAAGAGAAAATAGATTCATGAGAAGACAGATAACAGAGTTGTCGGGGCTCTGTTAATTAAAAAGCAGCAATTTGTCTGAATTCTGAATGTGAAGAATCCCCTGGGAGATATTAGCCAGGCTTCCTCTGAGAATCAGACATGCTCTGTGTCTATGTAAGGGACATGCTACAGCCTGGGGAGTGTGGGAGACTCTCCTCCCTGTTTGTCNTTATTCAGAAATCTGAACATCCTTGCAGGATCATGGCCCACAGTGGTCATTCCCTTCCTGCCCTGCCCNAGAGATTTGCATGAGACTGGGGTCCAGGTTTCTGCAAGAAGCTGAGCTCTCCTCAATGCAGACTCCACAGGGATGCTTTCTGCTCTCCAATACTTACTGAAGAGGCATCCTAGGCCAGGCACTGTCAGATGTTCTGCATAATTAACTTATTTTAATTCTCACAACTATCCCATGAGGCAGACACTCTTACTGGGCCCATTTTATCAGATCAGCAAGGAAGATGGAAGTCTACTGAATAACCCAATCAGTAAATGGTGAAACTGAGTTTCATGCATACCTAGAGTGACCCTAGAGGAGGTTTTAGGAAGCACTGCCTTCCACTGGCCATCCCAGAATGACTTCGTGCTTTGTGCACTACATCTATGACCTATCAAAAGGCATAGCCAATGCAGATCTCTAAGAGCTGGAAAGTACATGCCCTAAACACACAGTTACTGCTCAATCAAGAGCAATGCTACAGGAGGTTAATTAATATTGTGACTATTTTGCCTTGAAAAGGAACCAAATTTGCCCTTTCTATGTGGCATTTCTTTATTTGGAAACAAAACAAAATATTTTCCTATGGGCTTATGGTTCCAAGCAACAAGATACTCTGGAACAAAGAACTACCTGGTACAGAACTAAGAGGTAGAGATGATGCTGAGAATACTTTGTTTTGCCCCAAGGGGATATTGTCTTTCAAGCTGTCTCCTCCTGAGTTATCCTGGTCCACAGCCTTTTGAAGATGCTTAGGATCTTGTTCCCAGCATGGTCTGTATATATAATATACAGTTTGACAAAAAAATGACACAAGGGCTAGCTAGGAGAAGAACTCAATGCATTTTAACACTAGGTCTCACCTTACAAAGACTCAATAACACACACATTTTCCCATTGACTTAGGGTTCACAGCTTCAATAAACATTGATATTTAGGTATAATATTTATTGAAAACCTGCCATGTAGCAAGCTGAGCACCATGGAAACAACTGTGGGGGACACAAATAGAAATTACTGCCCTTGTGAGGACTGCCATCAAGGGTTTTTTCCCCCCTTGAATAGGGAGTTGCACATAACATTGGATTCTAGGTGATTTTCAAATTCTNAAGATTAACAGTTACTTAGATAGAATTATGCATGTGCAAAGGCAGGCTATGGCCATAATTTAGACACAGCTTAGTGCTTTAGAAGACTCAATGTTTGCTGAAAATGTTATGGGAACATAATGTTGTAGATACTGAGCAGACAGGATATCTTCTTCAGCCATCTAGAATAGTAGACTGAGCGCTGGCCACGGAGTCAGATGACCTAGACTTGTCTGGCCTCCTATATACTAATCTCTTGGCCTTCAACAAGAAATTAAACTTCTATGACCTCTGTGTCTTTGCCTGTAAAATACCAGGGGGAAAGGTCGTTGCACCTGTTTGGAAGTGTTACATAAAGCCTAAAGCAAAACAACACAGNATGAAAGTAAATTACAGATTGCAGTTGAAAACATACTTAGAATCTACAAAATCATGTAGAAATGAAGGGTTGATACCAGTTACCTAATATCTGTATAGCTGTAATAGTCAGCAGTAATCTTGTCATCTGATCTGCTCTCTTAGTTAGGGTTTCTATTGCTGTGAAGAGACATCATGACCACAGCAACTTAGAAAGGAAAACATTTAATTGAGGTGGNTTACAGTTCAGAGTTCAGTTCATGGTGTGACATGGTAGCATGCAGACAGACATGGTGCTGGAGAGGTAGCTGAGAGTCCTACATCTTGCAGTCAACAGGAAGATGGACTATAACACTGGGCAATATCTCCAGCATAGGAAACATCAAAGCCTGCCCATACAATGATACACTTCCTCCAACAAGGCCATACCTACTCCAACAAAACCATACCTCCTAATAGTGCCATGCTCTATGAGCTTATGGGGCCAATTACATTCAAACTACCATATCTGCTATCTTTCCAAGGAGGTCAGAGTCCTAGAAGCCCTTTGTTGTCCACCTGGGAGAGCTTCCTAACATGTCAGTTTGGCTAGGCTGAAGGACAACCCCCAGAATTCCCTTTTCAAGAGTGTGTCTGACTGAGGCTGGGCACCAAAGGAGATTCACCCAGGTAGACTGGAACTCAGAGGGCAACTCCTGTCTGCAGCTGGAGGTTTTCCTGTGTCCCACAGCCACTCGGTCCCAGTAAACACACAGAGGCTTATATTAATTACAAACTGTTAGGTCTATGGCTCAGGCTTACTGCTAACTAGCTCTTTTATCTTAAATCAACCCATTTCTATTAATCTATATTTTGCTATGTGATTGTGGCATTACCAGTCTGCTGGCGTGTTGCTCCTTGGGTAGCTGGCTGGCGTCTGCCCTGAACTGCCCTCTTCTCCTTGTATCTCTCTTGGATTTCTCAGCTGACTATTATCCTGTCTTACCCTAGGCCCAAACAGCTTCTTTATTAATAAGTAGCAGCAACACATATTCACAGCATACAGAAAGACCATCCCACAGCAGCTGCCATTCTGCGGCATATAGTAGCTATTCCGACTCACACCTCNTCTCATGTACATTTCACCATCTCTGGTGTCATTTACTCATGGTCACACAGAGCCAAAAAATAAGACAGGAAATATTTTCAGAAATCAACTGTCTTTATATTTAAGCCAATGTCATTTCAAGTAGCATGATGAAAGCTCTGTTTACTTGTTCTGTTTCGGGGACTTGAGTTATCTATTTGTNCTGTCTATCTAAACTGTGTGTGCCATGCCTGTTACTCAGTAGCTGTTCCAGACAGGACGAACTGCTGTGGCACTACCTTGCTTTTTCAAAGTAGCTTCACATGGTGGCTTAAGGCTGTGTCACAGAGCCTGTCATTCACCTTACTTCATGTCATCACATAGACACTGTGCCATCTCACACCATTAGAAGGGTAAGTGAGTGTACTACAATAAGGTGTGAAAGAGAGAGCATTCACAGACTCTTACAGTGTGATCCTTACAATGTGTTAATATGATTGTTATATACTCTTGTTAATCCTCAAGTGGCCTGCTTTGGAAAGCAGATACAAATTTTGATAATTTTGTTGATATCTTACATACCTAATTTATAAACTAACTTTCAGTGTGTGAGCATACAGGAATGTACATGGCGTTTGGGATTTGGCATTTTCCCTGCATATGGTATCCAATAATGGCTCCTTGGATGTACCCAATGTGGATAATGTGACTACTATCGTGTGGGTATTTTCTAGTTATTCAGTCAACAACAAACTAGGTGCTGCTGACAAGGGNTTTTGCAGGTNTGATTGGAAGCTGATTAAGTGTTTAATCAGAGAGAAGACTATCCTGTGTGGCTCTGACCTAGCCNGTATCTTAGTTACTTTTCCTGTTGCCTTGATGAAATACACTTTCAGAAGACAAGGCTTTGTTTTAGTTCACAGTCCAGGGGACAGTCTACCATGGTGGGAAAGTTAAGACAGCAGGAGGTTGAAGCAGCTGCTCATATTATGTCAGGAGAAGAGAGCAGTGAGCATAGGCAGCTGCTCACTTCCCTTCCTCCATTTATGTCATCTTAGATCCCAGTCAGGGACCGGTGCCACCCACAGTGGGCAGGTCCTCTCACCTCAGTTAACATAACCGAGATAATCCTCCATGTGAATGTTAGAGTCCCACTCCCTGGTGAGTCTCGATTTTGTAAGGTTGACAGTTGACACAAACTAGCATAGTCAGTTATAATGGTCTAAGGGAGAGCATGCTTAATCCTTCTCTGGGGAAGATTCCAAGCAGCCACTGGCCTAGTGTCTGCTCTCATTTCCCCAGGCCTCCCTTCTTNGTTTCCTTTCCATACAAGCATTAGCTGAAGCAGGTGGGATTCTACTGTGCCTGTGATCTTCTCTTGCTTACTGCCCAACTTACAAAATCAGACATTGTCAGCCACTGTCCAGATGAGTGCTTTCCTCCTAGTACCTTAAGTCCATTTGTATACGTTTGCCTCCTCCTGGCCATGTTATTCTGGTTATTCATGTTATTCTGGTTTCTAGTGCTTCCTCTATAATAATAATAATAATAATAATAATAATAATAATAATAATAATAATAATAATAACATTGCTCCTACCCATGCTTAGAGAAAAATTGACCTCAGTTTCTAAGTCTACTTGGAGACAAAAGCCTGTAGCACATTCCATGTTGGGAAAATGAACTGAAGAACTAAGCCAAATTTTAATGTGAGAATTAATGAAGCACAGGATAGAGCCTACTGACAACTTTTTGGACCCTTCATCCCATTCTCTGCCATGCAAGACTATTCCCTGGGCTCACAATTCCCAGGATACAGTGTTCCCTTCTTAGGGTATTCAGTGTGAACTAAAAGTGGCCTAGCAGCTCTCTGCCCACCGCAGTACAGTTGGTCCTGAGCAATCAAGATAGATGGTCAGCTCAGGTAAGTTTGTGCAACAGTGCAAGGGAAAGAAACACTAAATCAATCTATTGGGGAGAAATACTAATGCTCTCATTAGGAGTCTTAATTATCCACATCAGCTTCCGGTTCTTTCCATGACATTAATTCCATTTCTGACTTCAAAGCAATTGCCCTACTCAAACTTGCAAGACACCCAACAGGTGCTTTCAGTCTCTAGATTATTAAAATGTTTTTCATACATCCAGGACAGATCCATTGAAGGAGCTGACTTCCCTCTCTTGCTCCTGTAACACACACACACACACACACACACACACACACACACACACACACACACACACACACACCCTCCCCTACCTCCACAGCTTATACATATTTGGATCAAAGCTTATAATTTCTCCCATGAACACTCAGACA
>LZPO01117583.1:23638-40244 GCA_001675575.1 Neotoma lepida
ATAGATAGATAGATAGATAGATAGATAGATAGATAGATAGACGATAGATAGATAGATAGATAGATCGATAGATAGATAGATAGAAAATTAGATGATAGATAGATAGATAGATAGATAGATAGATAGATAGATAGATGATAGATAGATAGAAAATTAGATGGATGATAGATACAGATGGTGATAGACCAATAATAGATAGATAGATGTAGAGTGAGTGAATTAAAACAGAAAAAGTTAGAGCTATGTCTTAAAAGTCCAGGGTAGCCTCAATATGGACAGCAGAACAGTCCCCTGCTACGTGACGACATCCAGGCACTTTGGGAACTTCATGCTCCCAAACAGCCTGAGTTTGAATACTTAAGTTTCTTCTGCTGTCCCGAACAGTTCTCTCTTCCCCTGAAGCATCCCTTCAAAATTCTTGGTCTGACTGCAAAGGTGGAAAACCCAGAAAAAGAAATTATAAAGCAAGATGTGAAACTTCCAAACAGGCATCGTGGAGAAGGAATGTCTGGGATAGAAACTTTCTGTGGATTGCAGTCTCAGCCTCCTGTCATTAAGGAGTCACAAGACTGTAAGTAACACAAGTTTGTAGCTGGATAAATCTTTCCCACCCCCTGGTACCCGAATAACCAGTCAGAGGCTTAATATTAATTATAAACTGTTTGGTCTATGGCTCAGGCTTCTTGCTAGCTAACTCTTTCATCTTAAATTAACCCATTTCTATTAATCTATGTATTGCCACATGGCTGTGGCATTACCGATCTGCTGCCATGTTGCTCCTTGGGCGGTGGGCTGGCGTCTGTCTGGACTTCTTTTCTGCCCTTCTTTTTCCCTATGTTCGGTTTGGCTTTCCTGCCTAGCTATATTCTGCCCTGCCATAGGCCAAAGCAGCTTTATTCATCAACCAATGAGAGCAACACATATTCACAGCATACAGAAAGACATCCCACAGGACAAGTGGAAGGAATAAGGTGACATTTCCAGCAAAGAACAGATCCGAGGAGACATGAAGACAGGAAGTGGAAACCACATGCTGAACGTCCAAGAGAGAGCACATGCAGGCTGGTTAGACAGGCTGATGGAGGCTGAGGGCTGTGGGGATCAGCTGAATCACAGGACAGGGGTCTAGGGTGCAGGTCTTTGGCTGACTACAGAATTATGTGAGTTATGCTATTTTCACATGGAAGAGTAGTAGAGAAACTTACGAGTGTATGGGTGTGTATATACCAACTCTTAGGAATGATACCCTGAAATCAGATTAAAAGAAGAAATACCTGGATTCCAGGCTCTCCTTAAAATATTATGTTTTGTTCTTTGAAGTGTGGGGACATCTTAAAAATAGGAGGCCATTGCGTGCTCAGACCCCCAAATGGAAGTCTGTGTTTGAACAGAATCCTAGGTAATTCTATGGCATGTTCAAGCTTCAGCACTGGTCAAGGGAGAACTGAGAGGAGAGGGCTGGTGGGGACTGACTGCTCAGCGCTGTCAGACAGGAGGTGGAGCAGTGTGGAACAGGCAGTGTGCTGAGGACATGTAAGGCATCCAAGGCTATGAGGTGGGGGACCAGAACAGAAGGGTGGTTCTCAGGAAGCTCAGGATGAAAGGGTGAAGGGCTTATGTTAAGACAAGAAAGGAAATCCTTTGCTTTCACATAGAGTTAGAAGGGCCAATGGGAGGAGGATTCAAACACAGATGTCTAAAACTCATTTGGAGGAGTATGTAAGATCAGAAAGTTCTCTTTCATGTTGTGTCAGCGATGAAGGTATCCAAATGAAAAAGAAAAGAAATTACTCAAAATGTAACAGAGTCCCAAATGTCACAAGCACTGATGTCATCTAGTCCAAACTTCTCCTGCAATGGGAGGCATAGTGAGTCTGACAAGGGGAAGTGGCTTTGACGGGAAGCTCAGAGGGGAAATAGGTTGCATGTTGCCCAGTTACCAATTTAGAGTCTATGACATCTTACTGGTACCCAAGAGAGTTATCTGCCTCAGGATGCCAGGGTAGTGTTTGAGAGATATGGTTAGAAGCCCAGAACAAATAAAAAATGTCACAAAGATAACACTGGTAATTTCACAAACCAACTTCTTTGCAAGGTGCACACACCATGGTCTAGTTTCAGTTATCTCAAACTCCACATGCTTTTAGAGACCTTTTGGTCTTGTATTAAGATCATTTCTACTGATCGTCTTGTTTGTTTGCCTTCTCACTTTCATGTTTAAGACAGGGGCTTGCTATATAGTCCAGGCTGGTTTCAAATTCTCGGTTCTCCTGCTTCCACCTCCTGCGTGCCAAGATTATCAGCCTGCACCAATACGCCTGACTGTAACGACCATCTCCTTCATGCCCTTTGCATCTTGGCATGTTTCCCTTAGGGAAGGCAGGAAAGGACATTGCTGCTGCTCTTTCCTAAGGATAAAATTCTTTGCAACTGGATTCTCTTGATCAGCTTTGCAGCTAAGATTTCTGTCCAGTGGAGCCGAGTCCAAGGCACGGCTGTGCCCGGCTCCCTGTCTTCATGCTGAGTGCCACCTGCACATCCTACTCACACTTCCTGGTAAAATATGCTCCAGCTGTCTTTCTCTTGGAAGGTGCTGGCACACACCCTCCAAAATAACTCCTCCTGACTGGAGACAGCAGGCCAAGGGTGGGGAGTAGAGGCAGGGCTGCCTTAAGGGGACCTGTGTATGGGGACCTGCATTAATGGTCTTATGGGCTGCCTTGATTTTCCACACATCTGACCAAGTCAATTTCCTGTCTTGGACCCCTTTCCAAACTTTCTCAAATCCTAAGTTTTCTACTCTTCAATCTTGGCTTGGCTCAGTGGGTGATGGATTTTAATTTTTCTGCTTAAAAGGTACCAAGTGTTTGCCTTTGGGAAGGAGTCCAGAGCAGTGTCAAGGGAGAGACATAAAGTTTAATTTTTTCCAAATGATAAAATTGAGTCAATTTTTTCTTCTCCACCCTCTCTTCTTCTTTAATTTATTAAAACTTTAAAGACACATAACAAAATCAACATTTTAAACATACAAGTTATGATGTTTAACAAATATAACCACTGTCATAATTAATTCTTGTAATTCCTTTGAACGAAACATTAAATAAGCTTGTTAGCACTTCCACTAACATAAAACTGTTATTAGCCCAAGAATTGGTTGATTTTTTTTTCTGCCCAGAAAAGATTGTGTTACTCATTAAGACATTTTAAACATTGTAATGTTCTGTTTATACCTAAGAGAAACTTCCAGTTCCTGAATACACAGATATAACTAAGCAAGATCAACATTTCCATGGTCTAATACAATTGACCCTACCAAGTATACCTTTAAGTCCTCCCCCACTTTGGTCTGGGGGATGTTTGGATGGTTTGTTTTAAAGAATCTTGATTTTATTAGTGTCTTTGAGTAGTTATTTATTTACAACAAAATGCATGATATCTGTTTTAGACACTGTATTTACATTCCATCCTGCAGAAAGTAACCTTCTGGAAACAAAAGAAGAATGAATGCAAGTGTCAAGCTTAACTGTCGCATCCAGTCAGTTTCTAGCCTGAGGAGAAACTAATTACAGCACCAAATGTGAGATAATCTGTCTGCAGCTTGGTCATCAAAGCCAGAGATATATGGAGGAGAATAACCTTGGTTAATGAACCCTAACCTGCACGATTCTGGATGGCTAAACATCTCCCCGCCCCGAGGCGATTTACACAGCTTTGACCTGAAAGAGATTTTGTTTCTAAGACTTATTTGGTAAAGACTTTCCATATTCCATCATTGCCCTGGCCTTTCCTTCTAAACCACCAGCTAAATGGAATCCTTCTCTGAAATGATTCTCTTGGGTCTCCAGGACAGAGTTAGCCATTCTCTTGTCTACCCCTCAAATGTCTTACACAGTGTGAGCCATGGCCACCTGATTACATTGGTTATCCGTCTGTCTTCCTTCTTGGGCTATGAGCCACCTGAGGAAGGGACCATGTCTTTTCACTCTGTACAGAGAGCCCTAGCAAAGAAACTACTTGTTAATGGATGAAAATTAATGAATAAATATTGTCAAACAGGGCTGGGGAAATGGCTCAGTCACTAAGTGCGTGCCATGCAAGCAGGGAGACCTGAGTTCAGATCCTATGTAAACACCTGGGCATAGCAGCACAGTGTGCCCTTATAATGGGCAGAAAGTGCCAACAACGCTGCTGCTGTTAGCAAAGACAGGTGGGTCATTAGAGCTCGGTAGCCAGCTTAGCCAAATTGATGGGTCCTGGTTCACCGAGAGACCCTATCCCCAAAATCAGGTGGAGAGCAACAGAGGAAAATGCCTGACATTGACCTCTGTCTTTTACACACAAATACACCACACGCACGTGTGGTACATACTCACATGAAAACATATACCACAAACATATGCAAAAAAAAATCGTCAAACAACTGACTAACGAGTATTCCCACTCACTCAATTACTAGTGTTAGCTAGTGAAGAACACAGTGATAAATGGAGGTGCCCTGGTCTTTGGCCTCACACTAGCTAACGGCTGGTGGGGAAGAAGACAGTGATACATGCCATTGATTTTTTTTTAAAGGATGTATTTTTCTTGATTGACAGACTACACTTGAAATCAAGTGAACTCATTTTCCTTATCATTATTTTGACATCACCAACATTTGAAATTACTATGATAAAGTTACAGTTTTTACACATTTTGTATGTGTGCATGTGTGTGCACATGTATACAGGTGCACGAGGTTGATGTATATTTTGAAACCAGGTGTCTCACAAAGCCTGAAGCTCACTTAGTCAGCTAGGCTGGCTGGCTAGACAGCTCTGGGGAACTTCCTGTCTCTATTGCCCCAGCTCTAGATTAAAGGTGTGTGCCACCATATCTGGCTTTTTACATTGATGCTAGGGACCCAACTCAGGTCTTCATACCTGCAAGCTAAGAACGTAACCTATTTAGCCATCTTCCCCAGCCTCTGGAACATTTTTGTTTCTGGAGTTTTCTTGTTTTGGTCACAGGGACACGAGACCCTTAACGCTAAGCTCTTGTCTTGGGACACTTCACTCATCAGCTGAGTGTGAAGGTATAGTGAAGTTAATAGGGTAGGCTTCTAATTCCTTCCTGCTCACCTTAAGGCTTAACCTACATATTTGATGATATTGTTATCATGTGGCTTAGGGCTGGGTGTGGTGGGATTTAATCCTAGCACTCAGGAGGCAGAAGCAGGAAGACATCTTCGAGTTCCAGCCCAGCCTGGTCTGCATAGTGAGTTCCAGGCCACTCAGGGCTAAATTATGAGACCCTATCTCAAAACAAACAGAAAAAAACAAACAAACAAAAATAATAAATTAGTGGCTTGCTTGATTGAGCTAATAACTTACATCCAACTTTCTCTTTAGAAATCAGCTTGATTAACTACAAGAAAACAAAGCAAAAAGAAAAAAAGTCATGATTTTCCTATTTACTTTCTGGTATCTTGTTTTCCTTTATCCCAAGAAAGAAGCAGCCTGCTTATATTTTGATAATACTGTTTATCTGTTGGATGGTGCAGGCAGGAGCCAGCTGTTTCCCATAAAGCTATCTTGGGAAATCACACCAGAGCTGTCTAGAGAGCACATGCTATCTGATTCCACTACCAGGGGGTAGTTCCTGCTGAAATGCTGTAGGAGGGTTTTCTAGAGAACAGGCCAAGATGTCAAGAATGGTTACTGCTGATAGATGCCAAAGTCAATGCAGAGTAAGGGAAGAGGGGAAAGTCCTCTCTTCCAGGGAGGAAGGCAATGCTGTGGAGGCTTCAGGCTGAAGTCTTGGTCACTAGTGTTCTGAGTGTAACAAATGTTTTGTGACAGAGGTCCTCGGAATCTGAGGCTGATGGTTGTGGGGAGGGAAGGGAGACCTCAGTGCTGGCAGCTGTTATTTCATGTTGACTAATTTCCCAATGAGAAGCATTAAGAAACTGTCCTTGAAGTCCCTGAGAGAAATAAAGCCCTTTGATGATTAATATTGGTTGGCAACTTGATAAAATCTAGACTCACCTCACGTCTGGAGGGTCTTTCTATAATAGGTTAATTGATGTGGATGTCTCTCCCTAAATGTGGTGGTTCAGTTCCACAGCCTGGGGTTCTGGGCTGAATACAAAGAAGGGATGGAGCCCAGCAGCAGTCCCACCTTCTTCTGCTTCCTGACTATGGATGCAATGTTATCCGCTGCTCACGATTTTGCTGACACGAATCCCCCACCCTTGAACTTAAACTGCTTTTCAAAGCTATTTTGTAACAGCAATGAGGAAAGTGACTAATGCCTGTCTCAGGGGATGGAGTACTGGACACAGGCAAAGAGGCTGGATGACCCTGGAGGCTGTACCCAGGGGAGAGGGGCCTTCGGGAGTGAGCATGGTCAGTGTATCTCAGCCAAGTTTCCCTCAGTAGGGGGAAACAGGAGGAAGATTTTGANGGACTGGTCAGGGAGAAACTGTCAGATTGAGCTTCATATACTCAGGACGAGGGTATTATAGACGTGAGACCCACTGAGACAAGGGAGGAGCTCTGAGCGACACAGAAAAGTCAGGTCACCACCTGTCAGATGAGAAAGGAAGCCAGTGTCAGAGTGACTATGTGGCCTCCTGTCTTCTCCTGTTTCCCTTTCTCTCCATTATGTCTGGAAGGCTCAACACCCCTGTGGGAGGAGAGAGAGCAGGAGGCAGCCATGTGCCTTGGGCATCAGTGTTCTAAACCACAAGCTTGAGGCCATGCCTGGTACTTTAAGTCTCAAGTCTGTTCCTTCCCTAAAAGAGGAAGCAGAAATGACACTGACCTGCCCGTTTCCATCCAGCACTGGAAACGACCACGTGTGCTGAGCAGGTGGAGAGAACAGGATTCAAATGGCAACTTCAATTTCTTTTTCCAGCCAAATACATTGCTTATCCACCATAATGGTTTTTGCTTACATTTCAGGTAAAATATACCATGTAACTACTCACTGAGTTTCGAGTGCTCACAGACCCAGACTTTAACCCAGTGGCTCTTGTAGGATCTGAGAGAAGCCACTGACAAGCACCATGACCAAAAGTAACACAGGAGGAGAATTCTGCTGTTTCATTTTATAGCTCTCACTGCAACATTGAGGGCCAATATCTCAAGGCTGGATCTTGAAGAAGAAACCAACACAGAAACATTGCTCCTTCTTGGCAAGCTTTCTTATACGGGCCCATCTGCCTAGGGATGGCACTGCCCAGTGCAATGGGCCCTTGTCCATCAACAAACAATTAAGAAATGCCCCATAGACACAGTGACAGACCTATCTGACCAAGGCAAGTCTTCAGTCGAAGTTTCCTCTTCCCAGGTGACAGTAGGTTTGTATCAATTGACAACTAAAGAAAATGTAATGCTTTATTTACCTATAGACCAGTGGTTACACGTTAGTCATGCCAAAAATGTTTCCTGGGACCATGTAATCTGCTGTTTCACTGAACAGCTAGACGCACAGTCTCACCAAGTTAATGTAACAGGCCCCCAGACCTTAGCACAACTGACTCCATGATGGAAGTGTTATTCAGGCAGTAAAAGTCAGTATGTGGTTTTCATTTACTACCAAAAGAAAACAAAGACCTAATCCATCAAAGTCCATATTTCTGGGAAAGTCTCTAAAAGTATTAACTTTGTTTTTCAGCTTCCGTAGTTCCACTTCTGGCTAACTGTTTCTGTTAACTGAAGTATGTCAGCCCAGGATATGGTTTTTATACTTAAAAGCTCACCCTGAGATAGGCTCAGTGCTACACTGGGATCCTGAATACTGAGTGTAGTTGCCAGCCAGCTAATAAAGACTTTCTATTGGCTTAAGTCCAAGTCCAAGCAGTCGTCTCTGGTCAATACCCTACAACAGTTAATATATAGAATTAATTTTCACAGGCTCATTCTTCCTCCAATAATTAGGATATTGGCAAAAAACAGCAGTCATGAAAAAGGATATAAAACTATTTTTTTCCTAGTTTCAACTACATCATTGTTGTTTTGTTCTGTTTTTCCCTGTGGCGAATTTAACTTTCTGACTCTTAAAGTAGCAAGAACCATTTTTACCTCCAAAAGAATTCAACATCTGTTCTTCCTTTGAGGCCATATTGTGAAAGTCAGGAGGTTTTGTTTGTTTGTTTTGGTTTTTTCTTGCTTTAAAAACATTCCATTGACCATTAATGCACTGGGAATTAGACATGACAAGTCACTGAATATATTTGTCACACTAAGAAAAAGTGATCTATTTTTTTTAATTTGTTCTGAGCAGAGAGGATTTGTAACCTAAAATTGTTCCCATCCCCTTCTGTTTAAGACTCTATCAGGCCTGCACGTTGGCACATACCTTTGATTCCAGCACTTGGGAGGCAGAGGCAGGTAAACCTCTCTGAGTTTGAAGCAAGCCTTGTCTACAGAGTGAGTTCCAGGACAGCCAGGGCTACACAGAGAAATCTTGTCTTGAAGAAAACAAACAACAACAACAACAACAACAACAAACTGTTGTCTCATCATCTTACAGTATTATTTAACAGTTAAACCATACTGATACATATAAAATAAAGTATGTTCTTTTTAAAACTCACTAGAAAACAAAAACAGAGCTGTCACAGTTGGTGCAAAGACGGAAAGGCCAGAGCACTACCTGAGACTTCTCATTCCTGCCAGTTTTCCTCAAGGCACACAATGGCACACGTGTCCACAGCAGTTTGAAAAATACGCGGTGTGCCCAAGCCCCCCATTCAGCATGTTAATAGTGTGTTGTCAAAGTCCTCCACTGGGAAATCAGAGGCTGATAGAGAACTCTTCTTGTTTTAGTGTCTGTTGCCAGACGAGGCCACGGTCCAAGAAGAATGGTGGGATAGACCACAATGGTTGAGAAATTGTTACAAGACTTGCTTGCATCTGATGGAGCATAAGGACTGAGTTACTGGAGATTGGGGTGCAATTTGTGGGGAAAGTGTTGGAGGGTCCCTTCCCATCTTCTCAATTCGGGGAAGAGGGCTCCCAAGGGGCCACTTGGGGAGATGGATGCTCGTTTCTTTTAGTTGGCAGACACAGTGGACCAAGGGAGGATAAGGGAAGTTGACAGGCCGATTTGCTGTAGAGAGGGGCTGGGCTTCCAGAGAGAGAGGGAAAAATGTGTATGTGTGTGAATGTGACTATATGCACATAAGTATGTGAGTGTATGTGCAAGTATGTGGGTGTGAGTGTGTAAAAGGAAGCTGGCATCAGCTTTCATATTCTTGTTTGAGCTGCCTGGTCAAAACTCATGACCAGCCCTGGAAAGCACCACCCTGAATGTGCCCAACCCTCTCCCGGCTTCTCTCTTTGCTTCACTTTTGCTACCAGGAAGCCCCACACTCATGACAAAGGTCTAGTTCATGAGAATGATTTATCAAGATCTCAGGATTTTTAAAGTCTTTACATTTATTTATTTTGTGTGTGTATGTGTGGGCATGCCTGCACCATAGCACCTGTGTGGCCGTCAGAACGAAGTCTGCATGCGTCAGTTCTCTCCTTCCACCGTGGATTCACTGGCTCAAACTCAGCAGCAAACACCTGCTGAGCTCTAAAATCTATATTTGTAACAAAGCAAGGCAAGAGGAAGAAAATGGCCAACAATTCAGATCATCACCATGGCCTGACAGGCATGTCCAACCTTTTGATATGGTCATCTACAAAGTTCATTCCTGAGACTCTTACAATTGAGTTTAAAAGTTAAAAACAAACAAACAAAAAGCTCTCATAATGTTTTAGTTTTTAGTTTATGATTTTGTGTTGAGCTGCACTTGTGGCTGTCTCTGATCGTGTGTTTTTAGCTGCAACGTGGACATGTCTGGAAGCTTTCCAGGCCTGCCAGAGGCTGAATAGCTCAATATGTCTCAATCCAGGATCCATTAATTGGAAGCCTGTTGCTGCTGTCCACAAAAACAAACTGCTCCAACGGCAGCAAAGCTGAATGCCTATTCCCCAGGCAGCTGGCTCCCCAAAGAAAGAACAGTGGAATGGGCCTTCCTTCCCCTTACTCCTAACCTCACCGAGCCAGCATATTCATTTCTGTAGGGGAGGGCAGGGAGGGCAACCAGCCACAAGTGACCAGAGAACATTGCAGGAGCTTCTGTGCACCGTTGGGTCCCTCCAGTCTTACCTTGAATAATGAGTTACTGGAGTGGGTGGGATTTCACTAGAGGAATTGACATTTACTCTGACAGCAGGCAGGATGGCTTTGGAGATGGAGAGCTCAGGGACAGATGTTAGAGGTAGGTATAGAAGCTGCCTGTAGGCTCCAGGCCCTTGCAGATATTTCACGGGGGAAATGGCTGTGGTGGTTAAGACTCTGGATTTTAGGGGTAGAGAAGTGATTGCTGGGAAGATCCAGGGTCTTCTTTTCACCTGGAGAGTCCTTAGCGGCACCAGGGGCAGAAATGGGTACCTGATATCACAAGAGCACGGATTGTTCCAGGATCCAGGAACACTGTGTCACCCAACAGAAAATGAATGGACCTTCAGCAGGACAGAAAGTGTCTGTTCAGGATCCTAGCTATAGAACCTGGCTCTCAGACTGGAAAGGATAGCTGGGATCCTCACAGTGGGGTTGTAGGAAGGACACTGCTACAATGAGGCCTCGGAATTACTTTAGTAGAAAAGGCTGAGTTCTAACTGCCTCCACATTGGTAAATTAAGATAGTTTAGAATGTCTATGTTTGGGGTGGGGATGGGAGTGTCCAGTAATAGAGCATCAGCCTAACATACGTGAAGCCCTGGGTTTGAACCCCAACACTGAAAATAAATGTAGTTTTCTTGTTCACATCTTCTAGTTTTGGAGCTGAGGCAACATAATGATTGAGGGTGTGTACTCTGGAGCAAAACTGCTAAGTTTTAAATGCTGACTCTGCAGCTGAAAAGCTTTGTGAGCAGGACTGAGTGTAGTTGGTTATTTACTCTTTGGGGACCTGCCACCCAGCTCCCAAATAAATACATGGAGACTTATTCTTACTTATGAATGCCCTGCCTTAGCTTGGCTTGTTTCTAACCAGATTTTTCCTAAATTATCCCATCTATCTTTTGCCTCTGGGATTTTACCTTTCTCTATTCTATATACCTTTCTTTCCTTCTTACTTCATGGTTGGCTGTGTGGCTGTGTGGCTGTGTGGTTGGCCCCCAGTGTCCCCCACTCCTCCTTTTCTCGCTCCTCCCTCTCCTCTTCTTCCCTCTCCTATTTATTCTCTCTGCCTGCCAGCCCCACCTATCCTTTCTACTGCTTTGCTATTGGCCATTCAGCTCTTTATTAGACCATCAGGTGTTTTAGATAGGCAAAGGAACACAGCTTTACAGAGTTAAACAAATGCAACATAAAAGAATGCAACACATCTTTGCATCATTAAACAAATATTCCACCACATATATGAATGTAACACATCTTCAACTAATATTCCACAACAACTGAGTCTACCCAAAGATGAAGTAGGGATGGCTGACCACTCATGGGATGCAGTAAGGATGAAGAGTTAAGCACTTGACACATTACAGGGCACATGCCAAGGGCTCACCTAATGTAGGGTGCTGACTTCATACTGACGTGGATTTCTGTTGTTTTGGGTTCTGGTGCATTATTTGTTTCTTTCTGTGGTACTGGAGATGGAATCCAGGGCTTTGGGTATGCCAGGCCAGAGCTTTACCTCCTGGCTTCACCCTAGTCCCTGCTAGTGCAACATGGCCCTGCTGTTACTAACCTCAATAGAGATCTGTTTTCTCTGGTGAAAATGGGTGTGGGCACAGGCTAGGCATGCTCGGTCTGCACCTAATAACCCATACCTTTCTCCAAAAGAAAGGAAGCTAGAAAGGGGCAGGATGCATGCGGGAATCTGGAATTTTCCAAGGAGGGTTTCCAGCTGAGAGCTGTTTTAAGGCATATGCAGGTAGTCTTGTGAAGACTGGAGGAACTTTGCATCTCACCAAGGGTGTCACTGATGACCTGGTTCTCCAGCAGAGTCCAGATAGTTCCTCAGAGACACCAGGCATGGGGCCCAAACAAAACTCATTCTGTTCCTATTTCAAATGAGGAGCCGTGAAGGAGGACAGGGGCTCTGAGAGGAAAAATCAAAAGATCGGATGAGTGATTCCTAAAGCCTGTTCCAAACACCAAAGCCCTGAAGATGATGCAAAGAAGCGACATGACATTAATATTCCAGGCAGAAGAATTCAGGCACATGCTCAGGAAAATATGTCCCAACTACATTCCTGCTGAGCTTCAGAGTCTGCTCAAGAGCATGATGGGAGTTTTATACCCAAAGCTAGGGAAAATAAAAGGAAACTGGGAATGCTGGGGTGCGGGGGTGGGGCCATCTCTTGCAACTCAGGCTGGCTGACACAGAGGCTGCTTCCTGAAGGCCCCAACCCACCTCCCACCTGGGTTGGAAGGCAGGCTGTGGCCAGGAAACTTCAAAAGAATTTATATGACACACAGTTCTAGACTGCTTTTACGATTTGAAGCTTGGACCTAAGTACCATGGCCCAGCTAGCTTTGCAAAGAGAGCAGACCACACTTTCTAAGATCCAGAGCAGGTACCTATGACAGGCTACGGAGGTTGTTAGTGGGTCATGAGACAAGGGCATAAAGATGGCTCTGAAGTGTTCTTGCCAGAGAGGTGTCTTTATGCTTCAAGAGACAGAAGGAAAGGGGAACTTTGCAAGAGCTGAGATGAAATCTCTCTGATACTATCAAGCCCCTCTGAGGACACCATCCAGGTCCCCTCCCCTCCCGGAACACCGATCACGCTGCTCAGATGCTGGCTCAGTCAGTGTACAAACTCTATTTACCCATCAACACAAACCTACCATCCATTTCTCCTTGCCACTCAGTCTCTCAGTGCTAGCTCCTGGAGAAGAGAGAAAGGGAGGTCAGAGAAACTCGATATGACATCCTCTGGAACCTGAGGCCGTCTGCTCCGTGAGACCCTCCCATGGTCACAGCGTGCCTGAGGACCAGCCTCACAGCTATGGCTCCAGCTTGGGTTCCATTCTCTTGGTGCACAGACACCTGTGAGCTACTCCCTTATAATTCCCACTGGCTTCCCTGTGAGGACGGGCTCTGACAACACCAGCTTGAATGCCTGCCCCCCCCCAACTCCGATTTTGGAAGAAGTGGTTGCATGGAATGTACCAAGTATAACTGAGTAAACAAACATCAACAAACCATTAGGCCTTGTGTCTTGTCACTCAGTGACTCAGAATTCCTACATAAAAAAATAGAAAATGAGGCTTGAGCCAGTGTCTCTGGGACTGGCCAAAATGTCTGGATATTTGGAAATACTCAGATGCTGGGTACCAAATACACCCATCCTATCCAAATCACTGACTCACACCTTGGCAGCTGAGAGATGCCAAATAGCATTTAGTCAGAGACTTCATGGGATTAAAAAGAGTCAGGGAAAGGAATTTTGCTATAAACAAAATAAGTCCAATTGTTTGTTATGATTTTTGAACCCCCAGGGCCAGTTAAGTTCCCAGCATGCCTCAGTTGGTCATCTTCCCACGTTACCTGTCTGCCACTCTTTCTCAGTCTTCAGTGTAACTTATATGCTGGAAAAGAAAAATGAAAAGATCTTGGTCCAGGGCTGGGGGGGATGACTCCATGGGTGAGTGTGCCTGCTTGGCGAGTATGAGGGTCTGAGTTTGAATCCCCAGCACATGGGGAAAGCCAAGCATGGATGCATGTGCTGAGAATACAGCACAGGGGCCAGAGGCCAGCAGACCCCGAGAGCTAGCTGGCCGGCCAGTCAGGCTGAAATGATGAGCTGTTTAGCTGGAGACCTTTTCTTACGGCATCAAGGTGGGGAGCGATAGCCACCCAACATCTTGCTTTGGCCTCTGCATGCTTATGCATGGTCATGTGTATCTGCACACATACATGTATATACCACACACACACACACACATATGTATATACTACACACATACACACACACACACACAATGGGGGGAGGGTCTTGGTTCAAATCTTTGTATCATCTACAGAAGGAAAAGGACAATAGCTTATCGCTATTACCCTATGACATTCAAGTGTGGTTACTTAAGTTCCTAGCTCAGCTCAGAGCAGACCCTGACGACTCAACAGTAAATGATGGAGACACCATGTGGACTGGACCTGATGAGGCAGAATCATTCAGCATAAACCTGTTCTTTCTTCCTTCTCTACAGCCTTGGGGTTCACAGAGTGTAACCTGGAACCTCTGATCACCTGCAGGAGAATCCCCCTTGGGGCTTAATGAGACTCCTAGTCCCCTCCACAGTGAGAGCAAGTCAACAACTCAGCACGGCTCTTTCTAACACTCCTTTCAGCCTCCAGAAAACGTTTGAGTGCCTTAAAATTAACAGCCACTGAGCTAGGACAGTAGTTAAGATGTACACNCCTTTTAGTCATAGTTTCNAGTAATTTNGTAACATTCTCTGTAGTCCCTGATACTGTTTGGGAGCAGGGAGGTTCACAAAGGAGGTAGGACTCATGGCTGAGGATTTGGTTTGATGGTAGCATGCTTGTGTACCATGTGTCAAGCTCCTGGGTTCCATTCTTGTTTGCTTGTCTGCTTGAGACAGCCTCTCATTGTGTAGCCCTGGCTGGTCTGGAACTGACTATGTAGAACAGGTTGGCAGCAGAGATCTGCCAGACTATTGGGACTAAAGGTGAGCCATGTGATCCACACCCAGCCCCAGACTCCATTCTTAACATTTTTTTAAAATCTTGGTTTTGTTTTTAAGATCTTTATTTTGGTGGAGGGGCAGGAGGTTGTGCTTCACTTGCTATCCAACTGGGAATTTTTGTATTATTACAGAATTATATGGGCCCNNTGTACAGCACTTGCCTATTCCCCTGGGCTATTAACAGAACTTTATACTATTGACTCATTTAACTTTAATAAAACTNNAATTACATTTGAAGGTATCCGGTCTAAAATCCACTCACTCTTAGACTTGAGATGCCCAGAGAATCCCTGAACCGTTGCAGTGAGGCGGGAGCTCTGGGTGGAGGTATGACACACTTGGCTACTGTGGGCACGGTGTAATACAAAGGTAAGGGCCCAAGCAGAAAACACTGGCCTTTTCTTTTGGCAATATAGCCTGGTATTTCTGCTGAAAAGGCAAAAACAGAGTTGGCAGAGATGTTGNGCTCCCAGAGGCCCATTGAGCTATGAGACCAGGATGTAAGTGGGCCAGTCTGACTGCCAAGGTCTGGGCGCCCCCAAGTCATTATTAACTGGGCCCCACAGCTAAGCAGTGATCTGCAGAAGTTGGAGAGGGGCCACAAGAGGCAATCAGATCAATCCTGTTTCAGAGGAATAAATGCTTCTAGAATTGGCTTCCTTTGGAGGAGCGTAGGTAGAGCTGTGGGCTGATTAACAGAAGGTAGGGTAGCTGAGTGACAGCTGAGACTAAAGATCTCCAATCTGAATAGCAAAGCCTTACTGCACTCCAGTGTACAGTGGTGCGCAATGAAGACCTGGTTGTGAGGGACAGAGTTCACTTGTTCTAGAGCCTAATGTTGCTTTCCCACCCAAGGGCCCCCTCTCCTCCTTTACTTGGTCCCTTATTCCAGGAGTAACTACTTCTTTATGTTGTGTTCACAGTGCGTCAGGTACTGTGCTGAGTACTTCATCATTAGCGTGGCGTGTAATTCTCCAAGCAACCCTGTGGGGTGGATCGGACACGATCATCTTTAGAAACAGACAAGGTGAGCTGAAGCCACAAGTTCACACAGAAAGGTAACCACAGACCTGACTGGCTCACTTTTCTCCTGCTTTCCTTCTCACTCACTGCAGCCTGGAAGAGCAGTGTGGCTGGAGGCAAGTAAGAAAGTGCATGAAGGGGAAGAGGATGAGAGATGAGGCCAGAGGGCTCCAGGGTACAGGCAAGTTGGGGATTGTNCAATAACAAGTACCCATTGGGGCCACAGAATGTCATGTTTTCTTCTGAGTAGACAGGAAGCCATGAGAAGGGGTTCAGAAAAAAAAAATCCGTGTCCTATGTATTTTAGGGAGCTGGAAGAAAATAGTCCAGATGAGAGAAGGTGACTTACTCTGTGTCAATACTGAGATGTATGAGTCACACACTCTAGAGACAGGCCCGCAGCAATCAGGTACATGTTAAGTTGGTCTAAGGCACTTNAGGAGCAAGAGGCAGGCTGGGGTTTAGACATGACTTATTTTTGTTTGCTCTCTGTTGCCGTTATAAAACACTGATCAAAAGCAACTTGGGGAGGCAAGGATTTATTTCAGCATGCAGCTTACCATCCATATGAAGAGTAGTCAGGGCAGGAAGTCAATGCCGGAACCTAGAGGCAGGAATTGGAGCAGAGGCCATGGAGGAATGCTGTTTACTGGCTTGCTCAGCCTGCTTTCTTAGACAACCCAGGACCACTGCCTACAGTGGTCTGGACCTCCACTATCAACCATTAATCAAGAAAACGCCTCCAATAGATTTGCCTGCAGACCAGTGTGATAGAGGTATCATCTCAATTGAAGTTCTCTCTTCTAAGGTGACTCTGGAGTGTGCCAGGATGACACAAACTAACTAATTCTGTGATCATTACAGTAACTCCAGTGATGTGTGGTCAC
>LZPO01117583.1:40570-50879 GCA_001675575.1 Neotoma lepida
ACACGCGCGCACGTGCACACACACACACACACACACACACACACACACAGAGAGAGAGAGAGAGAGAGAGAGAGAGAGAGAGAGAGAGGAATCACCTCTTTTCCCCAAAATGAAAAGTCAACACAAATTTCCCGAACATGAAGAAAGCAATGGGCATCCCAACCTCTCAGTCCTCTTTGAGGACTAATGGACCAAAGTGAGCTGATGGCCCATAACAGCTACTGTTGGTGAAGAGAAAGGCCTCAGCAACATTAGACAAGAGCCGGTGAGGAGGCTGCACACTGTGGCCACATTTACANAAGGAAAGCCAAGTAGAAGATTGAGCAATTACCCCAATAACTGCAGGCTGGGGAGCCAGCCAACTTGGGCAACTTGGATACAAACATGTGTGCTGGCTGCTTCCCTGCCAGAATTACTTGATAATCACCCAACTGTCTGTTTTGCTTAGATAAAGAGAACAAGAAACAGGTCTCCATCCGAGGCAGGAACCTCCCATGGGCCACAGTGAAGTGGGGCTGAAGAGGGAGCTGGGGACGCTGGTCCTCGGAGTCTACCCATCTGCATGGAGGTGTTAACCACATGAGAGTGGGTAGGTTCTGGGGACCCTGAAGTCAACCGCCCCTTTCCCACATTCTCAATGTTAAACTTGAGACAAACTCGAGATAGGAAGACTAAATGTGTTATCCAGACATAGACTTTGAGGAAATGAGGGGAAAGCAAGGGCAGTAATTGATCTATATGGGAGTGGGTGATTTGGTATGAAAGCTGAGTTTGAACAATCAGTAGAGTTATCCAGGGAAAGAAAACCGAGGAAGGGNGAGGAAAGTCTTGGGAAAGAGAGATCTTTTTTCCTCCTCTAGTGNTAAGAATTAGTTTACCAAGAAGTCAGAGCATCCAATATCTATTAAGCACCAGGCACACTTTGAAGCACTCTTTATACCCTCTTATTGCATCATGGCCACTATTGAAAGTAGGACTGCCAATGTTCCATTTGTATGTATGAGAAACATGAGGCAGGCCTGGGTGTGTGGCCCAGTGGGTAAGGATTTGCCTAGCATGCATGAGGCCCTGGCATTCCCAGGTCCATAAAAGGAACAGAAAAGACAGGGAAAAGGAGGTGAGGGAGGGAAGAGGGGGAGGGAAGGACACACAGAGAGAGATGACTCTAAGACATAACTGTTGACTAACTTACCCACAGTGACCATACTGGGCTTCACCTACTGTCATCAGCATCCAAGCATCTGCCATGCTCCCCACAGTCTGGGTTAGTCTCTAACAGGGCCTCAGCCCTGGCTGTTACCACATAGACATCCTCAATGGACAGGAAGACCNGGTACTTCACTAAGGACAGAGTCGGGCTCCAGAGTAGAGCCCCAGCAGAACAAACTCCATGACAGAGCTTTGGCANTGCCCTTATACTCCCTGCTCAACANCTCCTGACTCTTCTTTCTTCAGTCTTGATTCCTCCACTTCTCCTCTGCATGAACTCCACACCTTCCTGANAGCCATAAGTTTCCCNACAGACTCCAGCTGCTGCAACACAGCTTTTTCTCTAGCCTCACAGNAGCGGAGACCCTTCACAGAGTCACGTCCTTGTCAGAGTTCCCCTGATCTCTTTCCAAACGTGTTTTCATGATCTCTCACTCAACGGCCAGTGCTGAGATCTGCCAAGGAGGCTGTGGAGCTGGCTGTGCCCTCTGAGACATGTGCCCATCCTGAGACATGCGCCTACCACCATCATAAATGAACAGAGCTGTTTCCTGAAAGACAAACAATGAGCTGGGAGGGCTGCCCGCACTCAGGCTCTCTTGGGGAAGCCTCAACCAAAGGCAAAATGTGTGGTTCAGAATCACATTGGCAACAGAGCAGACCCTTCCCAGTGTGTCTGAAAGAAATGAGCTAAGAGCTATGTGGTTCTCTGGAGACTTNGCCCTGGTTTCTGGAAGTAAATATTTTGAAATTGAATTTGTGATAATGGTTTCCATTTTTAAAATATGGTATCACAATTCCTTTAAGTTTAAATTTTTTGCTAACATTCAAAACACCCCAGTAAACAAAATTACAGACTTTCTAACCCAAATCACAGAGGGTGATGACACCTTGACTGAAAACTCTATTTAAGGTGGAGAAGGGAATATGTTGACACTGAATNGATGCTTTACATTTGAACTGAGGCTGGAACAAGAGGAGGCCAAGAGTGAGGAGCTCATTAGTAGCCCGATCTCCACCTGTGAGTTTACTGCAATGCAGCATAGAGGGAGCCGGGCTTGGGCAGACCTAGTGGCTTTCTGATGCTCCCACAGCTTGTCATTATTTACCTCACTCCTAAACTAAGAGAGCTTGTTTTTAAACATAGTTTTTTCCATTCACTGTCTCACCTCAGCCTCGTAAAATCTTTTTGCTATTTTGAAAAACAGCATCAAGGGAGGCTGGGTCCTCAGTAATCCAGGTGTCTCACATCCCTACTAAAGGTATAGTAAAAGCATGAACTGTCACAGTATGNCAGATACTCGCTGGAGGAAGGAGGGAGAACAATGTGGGAATCTGAGCTCTCTGGGAAGATGATGCTGTCCCAGGATGCTCAAGCACTGTGCAGTGTTCAGATTGCTTTCCCAGCACCCTCCACCAAGTGTTTGCCTGCTCTGAGGGAGGCACCCTCCCCCTTCCCTTCTCTATTTCCTGACAGCCTTTCTTCTTCCCCTAATTCTCCCACCCCTTACATGCACATATATACACATAGTGTATCTCTAGACTCTGCTCAGTTCCATGGTTGATGCATAGTAGACATTGTAGAAGGCTGTGATAACAGTTTAGGTAGAGGAGAGGATTTCCNGCTGTGATTTTTACAACCTCTGAGCCTGGAGTCTGCCTTCCTGGGAATTTCTTATGAAACTCATACTACTAACAATGTATGAATATATCCTCTTAACAGCTCTGTATACCTATGAAAATAATCTGCATAATTCTTGCATATAAAACCAAAACGTTAATAATTATGTTAATCAAAACTCCCTAAATTTCCATTCCTTCATTAATTAAACAGGGAAAATATTCAGAAAGATGCAAAGGCCAAGTGCTGAGGTGCAACTGTAATCACCAGCAAACCACACAGAATCAGATAGTGTAGAGGGCAGTAGATAAATTAAAATCGGATTTCTCTGTGAAACAAGTCCTTCATTNTNTCTATTCTAACCATACATGCAAAATAACTAAGGAGGCGGAGTCATAGACGTGACTGCCTGTGTCTAATTTTACCACCTTTATAAGAAGCTAGTTCTCTGAAATGTAAATTAATAGTCCACACCAAGTAAAGCTTTCAAGATCTTCCAATTGTCCATAAAATTAGAAAGAATAGTTAGGAAATTCATTTGAGTGGCAGGCACAGTAGGAATGGATCTGGGAAACCCTCGGACTCTGTGGTGGACACAACACNAAGGTCCTGGNGGCTGTTGATGCATTTCAAGTCTTAAAACTCTTGTTCGAAAAGCCAAGCCACTTCNGAAAGCAGCAGTCTGAACGAATGCTGCCCCCTAGAGGTTCCTGTTGGTGGCACTATTTGGGGGTTGGGGTACATAACCTTAGGAGGTGAGACCTTGAAGGAGGAAGTACAGCGCTTGGGGTGCAGAGGGGGGGCTTTATTGCCTGGCCCTGCTTCCTCTACTTCCTGCATTGAGGGTGACGCTGGCTTCTGCTCCTGGGCCATGCCNTCCCGCCCGGTCCTCTCTCCTCCCCTCCATGATGGATTCTAGCCCTCTTAAGCTGTAAGTTAAAATGAACCCTTTCTCCCTAACGTTGCTTTTTGTTGGGGTAATTTTTTTGGTTCAGGTATTTTAATCACAGCAACATAAAGGTAACTAATACACTGGGGAAAGACAGATGTCTAGATGTGTATAAGAGACAGGTATTAAATCAAATACAATAAAATTAAGTAAGAGTGTTGATGGCTCTGGTTAAACTCAGTGAGTCACAAAACAAAATGAATAATTACGAACTTGAAAGATTTGTGGGGAGGAGGGGGTTGAACAGAGACTGTGGGGAGGGTGAGAGTGGTCAGCATGCACTGTGTACATGTGTGAAACTGTCCAAAAACAAACAATGAGAAGATAGATATAAAGATGCCTA
This sequence comes from Neotoma lepida, assembly GCA_001675575.1. Taxonomy (NCBI): domain Eukaryota; kingdom Metazoa; phylum Chordata; class Mammalia; order Rodentia; family Cricetidae; genus Neotoma; species Neotoma lepida. Next base: position 44,693 of record LZPO01117583.1, read on the forward strand.
CCACAACTGCCATTTAAATAGAGAGCAAATTGACACATGGCAGAGTGAATTCTGGTAGAGCACCTGCCTAGAATGCATGAGGCCCTTAATTTGATCCCTGGNACAGACAAAACAAATTAAAAATAAAATAGAGAGTAAGGACATAGAATTAAAAGGTCCTATCTGGAGGAATAGAACTGCTCAATTCACACACTGCCTTGGGGTTGTTGTGGACATACGGGGTACAGCGTTTTCAATGCCCACACTTGTAATGTAGCTTTGAGACTAATGATGGACCCTGCCCTGAGGTCACTAGATGTTTAACAAAATGCATCTGAGGCACCCAGGGTGTGTGCTTCAAGCACTCGGTGTTAGATTACTCTCAGCAAACGTGAGAGGCTGCCAGCATCTCTAAACTTACTGTGATGCACGTCTTGCTGCACCAGGGACACTGTAACAAAATACCTTAGGCTGAGTGATTTATAAGCAGTAGGGTGTTGTTCATAGTTTTAGAGGCTGGGATGCTCAAGATGAAGGCACTAGCACATTCAGGGTTTGCTTGGGGCCCNCTCTTCATAGATGGACCCAGCTAGCTACACATCCTCAAAGAGTGGAGAGGCAAAGGGGCAAACAAGCTCCCTCCGGCCTCTTTTAAAGGTCGTTCATCCTGTTTGCAATGGCTTCCACCATGACCACCACCATGACCATCACTACCACCACCACCACTATGACCACCACCACCACCACCACCACCACCACCACCATGACCATCACCACCACTGTCTCTTATACACATCTAGATGTGTATAAGAGACAGCTCCCAAGTAGTGAGAAAAAGGTTGTATACTACCATGTCCACCTCCTGTCTCTTATACACATCTAGATGTGTATAAGAGACAGCTGAAGACCAGGCCGGCCTCAAACTTAAAGACACCGCCACCCCCGCCCTCCTATCGGCCTCCCAAGTAGTGAGAAAAAGGTTGTATACTACCATGTCCACCTCCTACCTCTTTTTTATCATATATATATGGTGTGGCAGGGGACAGTCTCACTAATATAATTACAATGTAACATGAATTTTAAGTATTAGTTGTATATGAAAGTCCTTTCTTAATACTGTGATGTTGTAGATGATTTTAATGTTTGAATTTGGGAGAGATAACAGCCATAACCCTTTATATCAATTAAACTCTTGTAGATCAATATTTTACTTAAAAGACATTTATACAAGTTTCATTAGTAATTTGTCTATAGAANTGTTAACAATTAGCAGGTATTCGATTTGCTAGGGCACAGATANTCAGTTTTATTAGGGCACAGATCAATCCAGTTGTGTCATTTAGGAGGTCAGTNTAAATGCTGGCATTAAGNTATTGTTTTAATCAGCATTGCCTTCAATCTTGACCAGAGAAGCTTCTCTTGCAGTGGCTGGCAGTTAGAACAGGCTCACAACCTCCCAACTGCTACAAAAGTGACTATTAGGTGCCCATCCCTAATGAGACACACATGTCAATGCCTCCCACAAGACCCAGGGAACATGGAGGAACAGGGGGCCCGGAGATTGTTAAGAGGGGGAGGGCGGGGAAGAGGGCTGTGAGATGCTGTCTTCTGGGCATGACACGGCTGGTGGCCCACAAAGTCACCACAGCTACAGTCACTTGCACAAGATCAAGCCAACACGCTCAGTCCACATTCCAACAAGCAGCCCTAACTGGACGCACTGGGTAATGAGAGAAAAGGAGNGACCNTAACAAGTGGACTGGTTGGCGGGCACCTTGGGAGGGGTGGAGGGGCAGAGTTGAATGTGGATGTGATCCAGACACAGTGTTTACACACAGAAAATTGTCAAGGAGTAAAAGATACTCTGAGTAATTTTAGGATACATTCTATAAAAGGGGAAAATCAGGTTATGAGAACACAGCATATATTTTATGTTTTCTGTTGCTTTCAGTGTGTGTGTGTGTGTGTGTGTGTAGGTGAGGGTAGGGTGTTAGCTGCCTTCCATCGCTCTCCACCTTAGATTTTTTAAAATGTCTCTCACAGCCCCTGATACTTGCTCTTTGAGCTAGGATGGATGACCAGCAAGCTTCCAGGACCCACCTGTTTTTGCCTCCACCCCTCAGTGCTGGAGTTACAGACATGTATGGCTGTGCCCAGATTTTATACAGGAGATGGGGATTTGAACTCAGATCTTCTTGCTTCCACAGCAAGCACCCATATCCACTGAACCATCATCTCTTCAGCCTCCCATTTTTCTTTTTGGTTTTGGAATAAGAGACTGGCTTTTCCAGCCTCCACCTCTGGAGTGACAGGGTACCATACCTGGTTTTTGAAGTGCTGAACACTGAACCCAGGACTTCAAGCAGAGTGGGCACTCTACAACGGAACTTCCCTGTGCCTAAACTTCCTTTAGACTGAGATGTTTTCCTGAAACTTTAGTTCTATCACTTCAGCTCCNATATCTCCGCAAGGAGCACACTGAGAACTTTTTCTGTGCCGATACACATTCAGTACTGCATTCCAATCTAAAAGACTTCTAACACCACCAAAGTGCTTCTTTCTCAACTGCTAAGGCCCTCCATGCCATAACAAACNTCTCAAGATCCCATCTAATCTCATAATTCTACTACAGTAATTATATATACTGTGTGCCAAGAAATGCTGCAGCTATCAGCTTTCAAATGCCTGTAACAATTTTTTAAAGTATAAACTATGATTCTACCTTACAGTGTTTATTATGGGATACTCAGCTATGTGTGCTTATAATTTATAATAATATGGGATTTTAAGAATGGCATTTGTGAAATGTAAGATTACTATTGTTAATGGCACCTTGTCCTACTAACAAGCATGGCTTAAGGAGCNCTAAGTTGGGTTTCCCTGTTTGAGTAGGAAGCTTGATTTGCATGGCAAAAGTTATTCTACCCTCCCAGTTTCGTGGTTTTAAGGGTATTAAAATGCATTAACTGCCTCTGTGTTGTATGTCTCCACCAGCAGGGTTTGAGATCTTTCTAGAACCCTTGTTTGCTGTACCTACTGGTAAAATGAGTATCTTAACTCTTCTCTGGTCTCTTCAAGCCTAAGAAGAAAGCTGTCCTCTGGCCCCTTCATTCCACCCTCACCAAAGCTACTTCACTACCTCCAGCTAACCCAGTAAGTGTTGTGCTCACATGCTCACACTGGGCGTGGCAGCTTAGACACACTTGAGTTTTAAAATTTAACCTTCTGATTATCTTCCCAGTAAAGTGCAGACACAGCCACAGGCTCCTGTCCCTCATATGTAAATTCTTCTGTATCCATCTCTTGTTAATGCTCGGTGCAGGGGGATACAAACCTCACCCAATCACANAGCTTTGAATCTCTGCTGAAGAACCGCGGCTCCAAGTTGAGATTCGTCTTTGGGAGTTTTACAAGCTCTTACAGATTCAGAGGGAAAGGGCAGTGGAGAGAAAAGCCTTGCCTTTGGGCCCCTCCCAGGCTAATGGCTGAGAATGTCAATCACACACAGCTGGGGAATGCTCTCAAACTGCCCAGTGCTGAGCTTGGCTTATCCACAGAAGCTTGCTGGGACATCTGGGAAAGGTAAAGCTGACGTCACCCCTTTTCCTTGCCTGTGTCAGGTAGTAAGACCCAAGGAGACCAGTGTCAATCTCTCAAAATCAGATAGAGAGACTTCTGGCTGTGCTATCTGGACNTCGGTCAAAGGGATTCCAACCAGAGCAGCAGGTTGAAAAAGAAAATTGTTGCTTTCTTCCACNCAGGCTTGCAGCTTCTTGCACAAGGCAGATGGTCTAGTTCCTTGTGCCCATGTGACTGCATTCTGGTTGCATTTATGATGACTAAGATGGAATTACAAATACTTCACTATTACTTCCAGTCCCCAGCCAGATGTGCGTCTGCTCCACTAAGCAAACACTTAAGCCTAAGAGTCTCATTACCTTTCCCTCCCTACGTGGTCTATGAAAGACCAGAAGTGAGTGTGGAGGGGTGGCACTGCTCACCTTGGAAATTCAGAGAGAAGCATCTATTACCTCATAGGGTAAAGTCCTGGGGGTTAGAATTTAGACTAAGAATCCCTACAGTGCAGTCACCTGGGGAGGGGGGGGCGGAGAACAAAACAAAACCCAGAGCCCTGGTTCTAGAAACTCTACTAGTTTCTTTAAATCTCTGAAGCAATATATGCTATGGCTAGATTTCACGTCTAGAGAGATACCCCAACAGTCAGTCTGAAAAGCATTCTGCCTTCAAGTTCACATTAATTTAACTAGCTAGTTTAAAAGCGATTACAGTTCAAATGAGATGTTTTCATGTGGGTTTGNTTTTTGTTAAGTATAGTCATCTACAAACAGGTTTCCCAATAAAGCGTACTCATGTCCCAGCTCAAAACAAAATGGCTTTTAAAAAAAAATGAGGAGCAGTTTACTGGTGACAACACACACAGAAGACAGGCTGGCTGCGACTTTCACAAGGATGGAAAGTGTTTAATGAACTTAGGATGGTGGCTTCGTCAACTAGAGTGTATTTACAGCTACAGCTCCCCAAGTGCAGACACTGCCGTGGGTGTGCGCGGCATGCTACCACGGACGCGCGTTCAGCTCATCCAGAAAACACCGTCAAAATAAATTTCAGTTGCAAATTCACAGATACAAGCTTCAAGGTATAAAGTTGTATATAACAAAAAATACAGATAATATTTATAACAATAACTTACAGGTACAAACTAATGATAAACTACAGTTTCACAAAGGATTGTAAACATTTTGCACATTATCAGTCCAGTCTTTTAGGCAAAGTGCTCTTCTGGTGGCAAATAAATTAACAGATACACGCTAGAGCCAACTATTTCCAGACAATACAAAAAAAAATGTTTTGACTTGTTTTCTTCTTGTAAACATAAGTTTTACAAAAAAACAAAATGAAGAATCAATAAAAGTGTCTTGCAGGCCAACTACTGATACATACCTGGGCAGCGAAAGGATGTTTGAAATGCTTTGGGTGTTAAATAAAAAATTAACAATAATTTCTTTTCAATGGTATTTTATACATAATAAATGACAAGTCTATATCCTCAATCATTTCTATCCCTGAAAAAAGGAATTAGGTATGACTTATTGGCAGCTGGGTCATTGTATAGGGTAACAAGGGCTGGAGTCCAGGAGTTGTTGGTGAGCTGTAAAACAGAAGGAGACGTGGGCATCAGTTCTTTAAGGTGGCAAAGTAGTTTAAACACACAAGGACACTCAAGGCAAGGTGGCTTTGTCACTGTCTGAGATGTGGGCATTAGTTCTATGTGNTATCTGGTATTGTGCATAAGCAGTGGTCACTCGACCCTCTCAGCAGGACCACCCACTCATCTTTAGTAGGGGAGATACAAGCTTTAGGCACAGTGGTGTGCTCCATCTCTCTCCCGTTCACTGCACCTCACCCTGCATCGAGAAAGGTACTGTGTGCTTCTCACAGAGAGAGCTCTGTCTGCAGATGTTGCCGATGTCTTTGTGTGCAGGTGTTGGGGGAGGGGCATACCCAGGTTCTCCTTAGGAGTACTTGACTGCATTCTCCCTGAACTACAACTCACGGTTCCCCTTTCTAGGCCTTAGTCTCCAGGGTACTGGGGTTACAGGTGAGAACTCCCACGCTCAGCTAGCATCTAAACATGTTTGTCTCAACTAGTACTGTAGTCTCTCACAGGAACACACACAGTTCCAACAGCAGCGTAACTAAACTGCACAATGGTATTATAGGCTGTCTGTTTGTTTTTTTTTAACCAAAACTTAAAATAAAATTCTGCTTTCAGCAAAGGCTGTGTTGTTTCAAACCAAACCTCCCTCTGAGAGCAACTGGGAGAGCCGGACAATGACTAGACCANGTGCTGGGAAGCATTTAAAAGATACCCACGCAGTGGGAAGTTTTGAAGTCCAGACTCAGAGAGGAAAGAAAGAAAATGTTCTTGCTAACAAAGATACTAACAAATTTAATACATGAGGAATGTCTGTCTGAAAGGCTGAGATGTTCAACAACTTGTTTAGAAGTTAAGACTTTGCCAGGGCCGTGGAAAAACAAAAATCAAACAAACACAGGCCCTCATCTGGGATTCCAAAGTCAAGGAATAGTGAAACAGAATTAGACTAGCCTCCTAAGGACTAACGGGCTTCAGGTGATTTCCTGTAGCCCAACTTTGTGCCACAGGAAACTATAGTTGTCTCTGATA
>LZPO01117584.1:24425-36426 GCA_001675575.1 Neotoma lepida
CTCTTTTAAAAGTGGCACCACAGAAAGAAAAGAGAAAGTTAGAGGGATCAATGGAGCCTGGGGACTCGAGAATCTGGTGTGAGTTTCCTGGATCGTCCTGGAACCACAGAAGTGAAGTTACCTTGGAAAAAAATATCTAGGATGTCTCNTTTCCCATCTCCATGCTACTTCTCTTATATTATTCCCAACTGACAACCATTATTAATGCGAACTGTTTAAATAAATGAAGGAAGTCTCATAAAAAGAAAGGCAGAAATGAAAACTGTACAATCAGAGTATGTTTTTATTTCTTTAATGTATTTTAACGTATTTCTTTAGGCCTCTGCTAATTTGGCTTACAGCTTTATGAGGTTGTTTTAACCCATATTAGTGATTTGAGTTTAAGTTCACATATTAAATATATTTGAAATTGTTCACTGGAAGGTGCAAGGAGGTGTGGTGATATTTTATCTGTGTTCCCCAATAAAATTTATCTGAGGATCTGAGGAAAAACTGGGCAGCCAGCCACTAGTAGTAAAACAATAGTCATGCAAGTTAGCATACGCCCTTAATCCGTTTGNTTCTCTGTGACTCCAAGGTCACATTGGGAACTAGCGTAAGGAGGTGGTGGCACACNCCTTTAGTCCCAGCATCAGCCATAGAGTTCTGAAGGTCCATGCAAACAAGACAGGAAGTGATGTAGCTTGGTGAGGATAGGAAATGAGTTAGCAGAATGGACAGGCATAAAAAGCCGGGTTNGACTGGAAGTCGCTCTCTTCTCTTCTCTTCACTCCTTGGAAGTAGCAGCAGCNTTGGTGAGGTGAGGCTAGAGGTGGCTTGCTCCTAATTCCTCTGATCTCTGTCAGATTTTCACCCCTATTTCTTGTTCTGTGTGTTTATTATTAAGACTGGATAGAAGTTCGTCATACAAGGAGGCTACATTTAGGTCTCAGCTTTAGAGCCACTTGCTGCGACTCTAAATCTGGATAAATCACTGAGTTGATTTAGGCTTTTCTCNTGGCTGATAACAATTTAAAAAGTTAAACTAGAATGATCTTGAAGGCTCTACAGTGACATTTTGCATTGGAGAGTCTCAATTACTGATCTTCAACATGTTTTAATAAATATTAATAATATTCATCCATTTGCATTCTATTTTATCACTCACAAAGTGCTTTCACTTATATGATCTCTTTAAATTTCTCTAGTGTCTGTGAATTAGGCATATTTCACAGAAGTGCCAGCAAGCTCAGGGAAGTTATAATTTATCTAGGATCACAGACAGGTTCCTGAACATGACAATACTGGACAGACAGGTCTTCCTGCTCTCGAGCACATTTCATATTTCTACCTATTGCACAGTTACTTCAAGGTTATGGTAATATGGAGACATGATTAGTTGTTATTGAATTGTAAAGTAATTCATTATCATTTTCAGAGANCCCTTTGGATTTAGAGGTGGAGAACCAGGTANCACTGATAGCTCTAGCTCTGACACTATGATGTGGGCAATTCTTCTAATTTCAGAGCCTGCTTTCAGGTATGTAAAAAAGGGCTTTGAACTATAGGATCTTGGGACTTTTTCTTAATGGTTTTCTTCTTGTTTAAAATTCTTTTTTTTCTTATTAATTACTATGACGATTTCTAGATAACATCATGAAATATTAATATTAAAATGAAAAATTTTATTAGCAGTATGATGTTGAAAACATAGAGTAAAAGATTACTCCCAGACCCAGAAGGACAAACACGGTATGTACTCACTCATAAGTGGATACTAGATGTAAAGCAAAGGATAACGAGACTGCAATCCACAGCTCCACGGAGGACCCTAGGAAGGACGCATAGACTGCCCAGTGAGGGAGAACTGGGTGAATTCCACATGGGCAGAGAGAAGAGCCCTGATCCAGAGACTGATGGAGGCAGATGCAGAGATCCACAGCCAGGCACCAGTCCAAGCTCCAGGAGTCCAGTTGAAAGAAGAGAAAAGGCCTTCTAGGAGCAAGGGACAACGATATCATGATGAGAAGGTGTACAAAGACGGCCAGCCAAACTAGTGGAGACGCATGAACTGTCGACCAATAGCTGAGGAGCTCCCAGGAGCCCTCTTCCAGAGNCAGATGGAAACAGATGCAGAGATCCACAACCAGGCTAGCCCAAGCCCCAGGAGTAAGGTTGTTGTGAGAGGAAAAATTGTATGAGCAAGGGACGTGGAGATCATGATTGGAAAATGTACTGAGATGGCCAGCCAAATTAGTGGAAACGCATGAACTGTGGACCAATAGCAGTGGAGCCCCCATGGTGCTGGACTGGGTCCTCTGGATACTTGAGACAGTGGTTTAGCTTGAACTGTTGAGGGGGCCCNCAGGCAGTGGAATCAGGATCCATCNCTAGTACATGAGCTGGTTTTTTTGGAGTGCAGTGCCTATGGTGGGACACCTGGCACAGCCTAGGCACAGGGAGGAGGGTCTTGGGCCTGCCTCAAGTGAAAGTACCAGGCTCTGGGGACTTTCCATGGGAGACCTTGCGCTGGAGGAGGTGGGAATAGGGGGGTGGATTGAGGGGCAAGGCTAGGGGGCGGGAGGAGGGAGGAGAGGAGGTTCTGTCGTTGGCGTGTAAAATAAGCAAAAAGCTTTAATAAAAAAATAAATAAATAAAAATCTTTAAATAAATAAATAAATAAATAGATTACCCCCGGTGGCTGTGATTCATGCTCTTTGGCCATTAGCATATTGAAAATCATAAACTACCATACTGCCTGAATTCTGCTTTTCAACAGATTAGTTCATTTGAGATTTCACAGAGCCAAACTTGGTGGTAGTGCAGGCCTGTAATTCAAACTACTCAGGAGTGTGAGGGTGAGGCAGGAAGGTCGCAAATTCAAGTCCTGACTACGGTACAGAGTGAGTTCAAGGGTAGTTTGGAAAACTTAGGGAAACTTTGTCTCAAAATAAAAAATAAAAAGAAGACTTGGTATCTTAGTTTTAGAGGACTTGTCCAACATGTATGATGACCTGGGTTCAATGGCGCAATCTCAGCAACACATAGGCACACACAGTCACACACAGGCACACACAGGCACACTCAGGTACATGCAGTCACATACAAGCACACACAGGCACAAGCAGGCGCATTCAGGCACACACACACACAGACACATACATGAGAAAGGGGTGTGTGTGTGCAGTTGCATTTTTAAAGAACTCTTGATTAGAGAGAGCTACTGCTTGAAACTAATGACAGAAAACTAAGAGGAGCTCATTGTGGGTACATTTTCATTTTGAATGATGTCTTTGCCTTCCTGATAGAGGATTTTATGGTCATGCACCCTCATGATCTCAAAAGGTGTCTAACTGATAGACATTTCACTTTAAGATGAAGAAAAGCCACTTGAGAATAGTGGTGGGTAGGATGGTACTTCAAGAGGTCAGGACAAAGAGGAGTTTTGAACCTGCTGCTTCTGTGCCCGCCTCCCCCCTGCAGTAGAACATTGTAACTTTTGAAANTAACATAGATGGATCATAACCAACTTGCTGAGCTGGTGACTTTATGCACAATTAAGCCTTGTTGGGACTTTATTTTTAATAGTGCCGTTACAGCGTGGGATGCTTTTCAGCTCTGAAAAGCATTCCATTTAATAACTAGGCATCAGTTCACCCACTAAATCAGGCCACCACTAACTGATAGGCATCACTCTTTCCTTTGGCCTCACTTGTACCCCTGCCCAGAAAACAAAGGATGGCCCTTGGGAAGGGAGATTTGCCTGAGCAATGATAATTTCACTTAGTTACAGAAATGAAACTTTGCTCTGAGTGTTTCTTTTCCTTAAATATGAACCTTTCTACATTGCAAGCAGTATTTTAATGGACATTCAAAACAAAACTTTGGCATCCTTGGTTTCAATCCATATCACCCCGACCCCAATACATAGTCCAAAAGAAAGTAAATAATAGCACCAACTACATCTTTGAAACAGTAAAAAGTGAAGAAATATAGAAGAAATATAAGAAATGAAGATGCATGTAGAAGGACATGCACCAAAACACATAAATACAAATGCTAAAAGCAGCAGTTTGTAATAATAAAAAGTAAAATTGCTCAATGTCCATAAAGGATAAACAGTTGTTTATTTACATAACAGTAACTCAAGAAACTACTACTACACTCAACAACATGAACTGTTCTCACTAACCTGATGTTGAAAGAAATCAGATGAAATGAAATAGATAATGTATATGATTCTATCTATCTCAAGGTCAAAAGTTGGCAACATTAATCTCTCACGTTAGAAGTCAGGATAAGGCTGCAGAGATGGCTCAGCAGTTAAGGGCACTTGCTGTTCTTGCAGAGGACCCAGGTTCAGTTTCTAGCACACACATGGTGACTCACCACCATCTATAACTCCAGTTCTAGAATCTAACGACCTCTACTGACTTCCCTTGGCACCAGGAATGCATGTGATGCACACATATTCATTCAGGCANAACTTGCTCTTTTAAAAAAGTCAGGATAGCCTGGNGGTGGTGGTGCATGCATTTAATCTCAGCACTCAGGAGGTAGANGCAAGCGGATCTTGGTGAGTTCAGAGTGAGTTCCAGGACAGCCAGGNCTGTTACACAGAGAAATCTTGTCTTGAAAACAAAACAAAACAAACAAAATAAAATAAAACAAAAAGCAAAAAACAAAAAAGTCAGGATAATGGTTACTTTGGGGAGAGCTAATGGGAAGACTCAGAAGGACATATGGGAGCTTCTTCATGCTAGTAATTATCTGGTTTTGATCTGAGTGCTAATTACATGAATGTGTTCCCATTTTCATCCATCTATACAGTCACTTTTGGTGTCACTTTCTTTTCCATTTTCTCTTTCCTCTCTATCTTTTCCTTCTTTGAAGACAGGGTCTCACTCACTTATCCCAGGAAGGCATTGAATTTGCTGTGTAGTTGAGACTTACCTTGAACTCCTGATCCTTCTACCTCTGNCTCCCAAGTGCTGGGATTACAGGTACACAACCACTACATGCAGCTTTTGTNCCCTTTTCTGAATATATTTGTCTTAATTAGGGTTTCTGTTGTGATGAAGAAACACCATGATCACAGCATATCTTATTAAGGAAAACATTTAATTGGGGTGGCTCATTTACAGTTTCAGAGGTTCAGTCCATTATTATCATGGTGGGATGCAGGCAGACATGGTACTGGAGAAGTAACTGAGAGTCCTACAACTGGCAGGCAACTGGAAATGGTCTCGGACACTGGGAGTAGCTTAGGCATAGGAGGCATCAAAACCCACCCCCACAGTGACAGACTTCCTCCAACAAAGCGACACCTACTCCAACAAAGCTACACCTCCTAATAGTGTTACTTCCTTTGGGGGCCATTTTGTTTCAAACCACCACAGTATTTTATCTTTCAGTTAGAAATCATANTTTATTTTAGAATGAGAAACTTCTGTAGTTTAAATAGGGTTTGAGTTCTTTATAGGCATTAATTGAGTTCTTATCAGGATATACAAAAGNGTNAAGTTTTTATTTTTATTTTTACTTTTTAATAAATGAATGTAATTTTAATCCAAGTTTTATTTTAGAATAAATTCAGATTTTCAAAAACCTTGTGGTGAGCAGATTGAGATGTACAGAAAAGTTGACTGTATTGTCATGTTTTTCTGTTAACAAGATAAAAAGCCCTTCCTGCTGGCCTCAAACTCACTGAGATCTGCCTGCTTCTGACTCCCAATAGTTGGGATTAAAGGGGTGCTCCACCACACCTGGCTCCAATACTCTCTTCTTAGGAAGCAGTTCACCAAGTACTAAGTGTCACAGGTAAGTGTAGAAGATTGAAATTTAGTTTGAATTCCTTGATAAAAATTTCGCTTTTGTATAGTTTACACTGTATACTATAAATGATTTCACTGCATGTCTTGGTTTGAATGAGATACCTCCTGTATTCTGGGGCATTTGGATACCTGNTTACTAGTTGTTCTTTTGGGGGAGGTTTAGGAGGTATGGCTTCNCTAGAGGAAGTAAGTCTCTGGGACCTGGCCCTGAGAGTTCAAACACTCATGACNCTCTCAGTTTGTTCTTTTCACTTCATGCTTGTGGTTGCAGCTCTCAGTTGTCCATGCCACCGTGCNTAGTGCTTCCTGCAATGTTCCCTGCCTGTAATTGTGTTGGATTCTTAACCCTACACCCAAAATAACCCTTACTTGCATGAATTGCTTTGGTCATGATGCCTTGTCACGGCAATAGACAAGTAAGTAATATACTATGTGTATAAAATTAACAAGCATCCTTTTTATTTTGCTTCTTCAAGAGAAATTTGGAAANGATAAGCATATTATTGAAAGTTTCCCACTAATGGGGCTGGAGAGATGGCTCTTTCNGAGAACTTGTTCGGTTCCCAGCACCCACATCTGGCAGCTCACAACTGCTTGTCAATTCAGCTCCAGGGTACCTGTCCTCTTCTGGCCTCCATTGGTACTTGAGCGCTCAGGGACACACATACACACACACGTGCTAATAAAAAAATCAAAANAAATCTTTTAAAAAGTTTTTCATTAATGGGAACCTTGTGAACAGACAAATACAACGCCAANTAATGAAAGGCTCATCTGAAAAGAAATGAAACGACTAAGGAAGACCCTAACAGCATCTTCACAGACGTAGCAGGCTTGTGGATGTTAGAGTGAATACGAGCTTGCAGGGAAGATTTGTTTCTGGGGTTGAAGAGTTTGTTAATCAATTGGTGGACTGTGCCTGCAGAGCACTTAAAGCACACGTTCCACTGCTCCTGTGCAGAAGTGCCCTTCGCACAATACCATAGTTGAGACACCAACTCTGAAGAAGCCCCAGCAGAACTACACTACACATGGAGGGCTGTCCTTGGAGGGACGAGTACTGTGAAGGTTCTACAACTATCGCTAGCCCGGGAGCAAACAGGCCATTTACAGACACCGGCTTTGCTAAGCAGCTCAGGCCACCAGAGCAGTTCAGCAGCTGCCACCCCGGCCCTGGCAGAAGGCCCCGCCCTTCACCAGGTCCCGCCCCTCCACAAGGCTCGGCCCCGCCCCGCCCCGCGGCCTCGGTCTTCCTTCCGGGTCGCGCTGGGCCGGGCTCGCCGCGGCAGCAGCGCGGGATCCTGGGAGCGGCCTCCGGCTGCCCACGCCACCGGCTTGGGTCGAAGCCCTGCGCGCGCCCGTCCCGGACCCTGCAGGGTACGGCCCTTTCTTCCTTCCTCCCTCCTCAAGGTCTCGACGTCTCCTCGGCCGTGGGCGGGGCCGGGCGCGCGAGGCGGAGGCCCTGGGCCCACGCATGTCCGCAGTGCTGCGCGGCTGCGCTGGCTGGCACCGGACGTGAGTGCTGCCGCGTCTTCTCGCGGCTCTCCTGGGCCTGGCGCGCGCACCGCGAGCTGCGGNCTCGGGGCCCGCGGGCCATGCAGTCAGTCCTGACTTTCCCTCCCTTGCAGGACGGTTTCTGTCCACGCAGGCCCATGCCACGAGATGCCAGGCTGCAGCCTTCTTTCCACCGTCACGGGTGGGCCCAGCCACTTGCCACTGTGTTTGACTGTGGGGCTGGTTCTGCATTTCCCTGGGTTTTCCAAGTGCTTTAGCCTCAGAGCTTTGGGGAAGCTGGCCTACCTGTAATCTACCAAGGATTAGGAAGTTAAGTGGGTGAAGCCTGGGGTCACGTGCCCCTTGCAGGCTGTAGCTCACTAGTCTGCCCTGTTGGAAGCCACCTGCTCCCTCTGCTTCCCGTGACACAACCAGGTCTAAGGTCGGAAGACAGGCACATTGCTTATCTTGCATGCTCTCTTCCTACACGATATTGAGTAGAGGGCCTGCCCCTCAGAGCCCCTTATCCTGGAGTAAGTTGGGTGGGAGCGCAGTTTAACTGGTGGCNTTGAGAGCCACCGTATTAGACAGTCTTAGTATTCATTGAATTGCATTTTTAAAACTCCTGACCCACGTTTTGACTCTTTTGAATCCCTGTTCTGTCTTTGATTTGAAAATCAGAGAAGTGAGCACATAAGATGGTTAATTCTTGTACTTACACCGTGATGCTGATGGTTCTCTCTCTCTGCTATCTCTGCTTACAGTGTTGTTTACAGCTGATGTTTGCTTCCAAATTTGGTCCTTGAACAGAAGCGTCCCGTCTTTCTTTAGCATGCCAGCCTCATTGCCCAGTCCTCTCAATTTTGGTGGAGTTATTGTTTGCCATCTTCACGGATCTAACTTTGGAGTCCTCTTTGGTCTTTCATCATATGAATTGTGTATAAAATCCCTCACCCCCATGTTTCGAAGTCNTACTCAGTTTGGGTGTGAGATAAAAAATGCCATACCTTTTTGGTTATTACTAGCCAATGACTTCATCATTTATTTAATGCTGATTTTTTTCTTCCTGACAAGTACTTACATATGGTAACACTTGTTTGTGTGCATTCATGAGACTTTCTGAACTGTTAGCAGTGACCTACTTCCTGTGGCAATGCCATTCTCCTCTTGTTACTCCAGCTTTAAAATGTGTTCTGAAGTCTAGTGGTTTGAACCTTGCCTGGCTTATTGTGAACAGTTGAAGGCAAGTTGGAGTCCTTTCTTTTTTGTTTGTTTGTTGAGNTGGAGCTCACTATGTAGCCTCGGCTGGCTCTCTTAGAGGTCTGGTTGTGTCTGGCTCCCGAGTGTGGTGGTGGGGGGGTGGAGGACAAGGTGTGCAGCAACACACCCAGTTGAATTCCTTTGTGCCTTGCTCCTTCCCCTAAAATGCCTTCCCAGTGTTTGAATTTTTTTTTTTTAAGTTTGCCTTCTCCTTGGTCAGTTGAATTAAGGGCCAATATTAAATAAATCTCTGTTGCTGACTCAGTTCACCCTGTAGAGTGGCTTCCCACAGTTGTACACAAAAGCTGATTCACAATCTGCACATCTGTTGACTTGTATGTCTGTCTTTGTGAGTACTATACAACATTCTGTGCCTGCTTTCAGCTCTGCAAGCTCAGTGCTCCTCTCAGATGTCCCATCATTCCAATAGGATGTCCCAAATGGAATCAATTTCCTGTGTTGCTATAGTAGATATATAAATAATAAATGCTGCTTAATATTTTTTCTTTCCAGACATAAAAATACACATATGAGTGTGTTTCATATAGTTTGTGGTATAGCTTTCTGCAGTTTCTAGTTAGTAATAATCACTGATGAGGGAGCCTTTGTATAGATATGTAAGGCATCNTACCTTTTAAAAGTCTTTTTGGTTCATTATTGTAGGAGCAACTTAACATTTTCAATCTTCTTTTGATATTTAGAATACTACAGATTTAGTTCTGTTACAAGTAAAATTACAGGATCNTTTCCATGTGTGAATAGCCCTTCCTTGTTTCCTGTTTCTCTTGGTTTCAGTTAGTCTTAGTTTGAAAATATTAAGTGGAAAATTCCAAGGGTAAACAGTTTGAAATCATGCACTATTTTGAGTAGTGTGATGACATTGTATACCATCCTGATCTGTGAGCCATATCTTTGTCTAGTCCATCTACACACNATGTGCCCATTCTGTATTCAGTGACATATCTGGCTATCAGATCAGCTGTGTTCNAGTAACCCATTTGTGTTTAATGTTGNCCAATTTGGCTCAAGAGTACTAATGTTAGAAATTCAANTATGTCAAAGAGAAGCCAGCCAGTAAAGTGCTTCCTTAGATGATTATGTATGTTTATGAAGTATGTATNTATTGGATTCTCTGCTACCCACATGGTCCACAGTGGAATCTTAAAACATTTCCTGGAGGTTGAGGGACGTTACTGTATATATTTGCATATTTGTTTATTTTCTTGGTGCAAATGATTAAATTGCTGGGTGAAAGGCTATTTATAGCTTTTAAATTTGCAGAGATTCTGCCATGGTGCTCTTTAAATAGGTTGTTGATAAGGAGACTAGGAAGGTGGGTCAGTGGTTAAGAATGTTTGTAGCTTTTGCAGGACAGATGGATTTGGTTCCCAGCCCCTACAACCACCTGTAAGTCCAGTTTCAGGAGATATGATGCCCTCTTCCAACCTCAGCAGTCACCGGACACGTGCATGGTACACATGCATACATGCAGTCAAAATATTCATGCACATAAATAAGATATATACATCTAAAAAATAAATTTTTAAAAAGATNATTAAGACCAAATGCATACAATTTATAATGTTGCTTTTGTCATGTCATTGCTGAGAATGGTTTCAAGTTTGTGGTTATGTCCTACTTGGAAGTCAAGAGTCTGTGGATGATTTTGGAAGGTGTGGGCCTCCTGGATCAGAGACCAAGCACTGTCCACAGGGTGATATGACAAGAGCCGTGTGACAGTAGTACCTGTTGTCAACTGGGTTAAAAGAGGAGAATCCTGAGTCTNTCATAGTGAGCTGCAAGTAAACCTGCCTGAAGATGGAGACATGATGGTAATTTTCCTGGATAGTTAACAAACCTGTATGCTGTTACTTCCTAGGGATACTTGTTTATCTATCAAGGCTGTTGGCTATAAAAACCAGTGCAGTTGTGTTTGAGACATGCAGAAACTTCCATACCTGAACAGCTATTGCTGAGATAATATGGTCACTTTTTATATTTGGTTGTTTGGAGATGAAAATGCTATCTTATTATTGTTTTAATATTGCATTTCTTTGCTTATTGATGAGGTTGAATATCTGTATTTGTTTACTGGTCATTTAAATTTTTGTAGTGTACCATACCCTTTGTTTATTTTATGCTAAAGGGCTCCTCTCTTATNGACATGGTATACCTCTTTATATATTGGGCCATTAAGACTTGACAAGTCATTCATTAATTTTTTTCTCAGTCTTATTTCCTTTAATTTTCATTTTTATTTATGTGTGTGTGTGTTGCTCTGTATGCCACCTGTGTGTGGGTGCTTGNAGAAGCAAGAAGAGGATGTCATATTCTTCCTTTGGAGCCAAAGTTANAGGCAGTTGAGAGCTGCCTTATGTGGGTGCTGGGAACTGAACTCAGGTCCTTTGGAAGAATGCTAAGCATCTTAACCATTGAGCCATCTCNTCCTTATTGCTCTCTTTAATGTTGTTTCTGAGTGAGAGCTTTTGCTATATAAATCTCTTGCTTGTATTTTTCTCAACTCATATTGCACCTTAATATGATTTCTTGTCTGTTTTCTTGGGATTATATATTTCTTGCAAATTATGATCCAAAGTTAATTTAAAAGAGTTGTGCCACTTTAGTTAGTAGAGACCTATGTTATTAGGTCAGGATTTTAGAGGTTCTAGTCATGGTCACTTGTCCCTGTTACTCTAGGCCAGTGGTGGCATAGAACATCATGACAGAGCATGTGGTAGAGACAGCCTGTCAATCTCATGGAAGTTGGGAAGCATAGAAGGATCCAGGGTCCCCATATTCTCTTCAAGGTCTTGTCTCTGATGACTACTTTTCAATTTACCTCACCTCTTAAAGGATTGAGTATCTCCTATAGTAAGTACTTAGAGGCCAGCAACTAAGCCTTCAACACATCAGCCTTGTTGTGGCAGGGGCGGTGGACANTGAGCCAAATCATCGCAGGCCTTGGTGGAATTTTCTAAGAAAATCTTTTTGTTCTTAAGATATTAAAAAAAAATTCTATTTTAAATTATGTCTGTGTGTGCTTTACAGTATGTGGATTTGTGTACATAAGTACAGTATTCTTGGAGACCACAAGAGGGTGTTGGATTCCCTGGAGCTGAAGTTACAGGTGGTTGTGAGGCACCTGAGATGGGTGCTGGGAACTTAACTCTAGTCCAATGCAAGAGTGGTATGTACTCCTAATGGCTGAGCCATCTCTCCCCCAACTCCCTCTACAAATAAGCAAACAAAACTTAATAAAATGCTTAATTTGGAGCATTTACTTAGAGGAAGAGAGGCACTGAAAGGATTAAATGCCATCTTCATATATTTTTACTGTGCTGTTTTTTCCATATGTTTTAAACATGTAAGATTGGAATGTAAATAACTGTAATGAAAGAAAAAAGAGGCTAACTCTTGAGCTTTGCTACTGAATA
>LZPO01117584.1:41311-57389 GCA_001675575.1 Neotoma lepida
GACGGCCTGAGTGCCTGGTGCCCTGCCCATGCTGCCCTTAGTAAAGATGGTGGTGAGGTCATATGACTTGCCTGTTTTGACCTTAACCAAGATGGTGGTTAGTGGTTGCCCTTATTTAAAATGGCGCCTTGGTCATGTGATTGCCCTTAATTAAGATGGCGCCTGACACATGTTCTTGTGGGTCACCCCCCAAAATAAACTGAGCAGATAAGGAGCAGATAAATTGAAATATTTAATAGTCAGAAAGAAATATCATCGATGGCCATATCAGTCATACATTTCCATTCACACAAAGGAATAGACTTTGTGAAAGAAAGATGGAGAAGTAGCAGTGCAGCTGGATGGGCGAAAAGCCTCCCCCCCCCCCCATCCCCGTGGGCTGCTGGGGCATGGTGTGAGCAGCTGCAGGGAAATGAGCCCAAGCCATGGGTCTGCTGCAGTGGTGGGGGTGTTGTGCCCAGATTAGGACCCCCAAAAAGACCACTGGAGACCACGGATGTCCAGAATGCAACAGCAAGGTTTATTCTCTCGAAATACAAGCCAGGCAGGGAGATTCCGTCTGCAGTGCCCTGAGGCAAGACAGAGAGGAAATCTGTCCCTGCTCTATGAGCTTAGTTTTTAAAGGCAAGAATCACAAGATTTTTCAAAGGGGAAGGGAGGTTAGTACGGGTTTATTATTATTATTTTTTACTATCTTACTCTTAGGAATTTTTACAGTTCCTGTGGCTTATCTCTGCTTACTCTTAGGTTCCTGAGTTATCTGGGCCTGTTTGTTTGTCACAAGACCTCTGCTAAAGACTATCTTCGGAGTTGGGGCATTCCTGGGCCTGTTTGTTTGTCGCAAGACCTCTCCTAAAGACTATCTCCGGAGTTGGGGCATTCTGTGGTTAATCAGTTTCTTTAGACCTCCGGGCATCCTGACTCTTGTGACTTTGTACTGTTTCAATTCCTGGAGCCTCTTGTCAGCATTTCGAGGAGGCTCGGGACTCAGGCCTATTTCTTTTAGTTCAAGCAGAGGCTGATAGTTTAAAATTATTTTTGAGTGAGAATCTTACTTTTAAATGAGGGTACTTCAGGGGGCCATAGGCACATTTTTCCACAATGAGGTATAAGGCCCAGCAGACTGACCTCCAGTGTCCCAGAGGGTCAGCGAGGGCCAATGATTACAGTGCAAGATAGCCAATGGACCGTGGTCACTGAGCACAAGCCATTTCCATATGCCATCGCATAGGCAAGAGGGCTTAGGGGCTTAGATCCCAACACCTGGTACCAGCGAGCGAAATGAGATGAATCCTCACTTGTGGGAAAATGGCCAGAAGGGAAGGGAGGAATCTTACTGATCCAGTAGGGTGAAGAGTCCCTGAGGGAGCTCCAGCTCCGCCAGACTGAGCTCTTCAGAATGCCNGCAGGCAGGAGAAAGCAGTGGGATTGCCTGGTGATGTTGGGTACCAATGTTATGAATTATTGTGCGGGTGTGGGGGGGACCCCTGAGGTATCCCATGCATGCAGGGAAACATGCTGAGCAGATGCAGCAGCGGGCTGGTCTGATGCACACCATTTGGACATGGTGGTGTCCATGGCGGTTGCCAGTAATTCACAACCTAGACGCTGCATCCACGTGGAGAGTGTAGTATATATAATAGAGAGATGAAGAGAAAGATAGGAAAGAGAGAGAAGGAGAGGGGAAGAGAGAGAGAGAGGTTGAGGGTGTGCACCTCATGGGAGGAAAAGCGGGAGAGAGGAAGAGGAGATTTTCCTTAGAATGAGGCTTTTACGTCAGGATGCAGGGCAGCACCAAGGGGTGGGATTTCAAGGGGCGGATCAGAATATTAACAGCCTATACCTCTTAATTTCTCTTTTCCACTGTTAATGCTTTCTATGTAATTGTATTATTTAACTTGGTTAAGCACTTTATNATATGGAAGATGTGATTGAAAATAAACTTGTATTATATTAAAACCATGTTGTATAACACAAGTTGTTTCCCAAAGAGTATGAGAGTCTCAAGATACAACTTAAAATGGCAGTTGCTTTGTGTTCCTCGATTGTACTTGTGTGAGGTTTGCTGTGTCCTGTGGAGTTTCTTGTAGAGGGTAAGCTCTAGGGAAACCAGGTGTGTTAAGCGCAAAGNCTTGTCTCTTCAACACAAGGCTGGGAGTGGATGTAGTTCATAGCTCGGTGATCTGTGCTATCTGTAGAACCAGGCCACACCTAAATTCCCCAGACTGTTGTTTATCCCAGACCCTTCCTCCCTAGACCTTTGTGTTTAGCTTTGTTTCCCAGTCAATAGAACCCATCCTTAGGGGAGATGTCACTTGTACTTTACAGCTTGGTGACCTCTATGTGTGACCAAGACCACACCAGATCTTAGGTTCTTAAACTAGAGAACTCATCTTCATGGTAGAGGTCACATGTACTTTGCAGAGAGTTTTGATGTAGCCATTCCATAAGCTTTATTGTGCACATGGGATTGGGATAATTGTTACTAGGAAACTTTTTTTTCCAAAACTGTATTGTACTTAAATATGTCTAAAATAAACTGCCTGGTGTCAGACTCTAGAAGCTTGAACCAGCTAAGTCGTGTTGAGTTGGATTTCCTTCTTGCTTCATGAGGATTGTTCCTGTGCNGGCCATTTGTGGAGAACCCCACAGTTTCTCACCTTATAATCACTATTGATAAGAGACTGAATTAAGCAACAATAAAATGAAGCCTACTCTGTTGCTAATTTTGGCTTACTAACTGCAAAGTCCCATTTTTATATGCTATGAGAGTCTTTAGCTTTTGTATGAACTTGAAAATTTCTCCCTAAAGGCACACTTTATAATCACTTTTATAGTATTCCAGTATCCCATATCATTTTTAGCTTTATTTTACAAAAATTAACTAAAGATTCTTTTTATCCAGAATTGAAGAAAACAAAATTTCCATTTTACATTTCTAATCTGATGAAACTTGACAGTATAACATATATTTACAATTTATAACTTAGGTTTTACATATGTTCCTTCAATGCAAATTTTACTTAACTTTTACACAGCTTAAAAATAATATTGCCCATATGACAGTCTTGTTGATTTTTATATTATCCTGTAATCTGCAATGGTAAAAACTAGCTAAGAAACCGTTGTAAAATTTGTGCCATGGTACATCAACCAAAATTTGACTTTTACAGTTTTTTTTGCCAAGAGTGGTTGTGAGGATTGACATAAATGAAGATACCTTGTTCTGTGGATGTTTCCTAGGTTTCATTAAATTGACTGCTTTCTGAGTAACAGTTTTGAGAAATGAAGGAAAAGGAGCTTAGTTTGGAGTGAGGGACGATGGCTGTAGGCTTTGCTGACTGTCCACTTGACCAGAGTGCTGTCACGTGGCCCATGGCTTTCCTTCCCTGAATGCCTCACCGCCTTTCCCCACAAGGTCTTGCTCTGCTTGTCCAAAATTTTCTTGTCCCTGAGGGTGCAAATTCCTCTCTGCTGGCTTCACCAGCTGACCCCTTTGTAATNCACTTTATAGTGACTGATTTTTCACTGGCATGTATCTTCAGTAAGGGTTCCATTTTCTTCCAGTGTGAAAACAACCTTACAAAGAGGCTTCATATTTGTGTCTTCCATGTCCAAAAATGTCCCCAGTTTGGAACTAGTTTTGTTTTTCTAGTTTTTCACTCTGTTGGGAGGAATTCCAAACTATGAAGGTGGTGTAAGTTCAGGCCCTGTGCATGGCACATACCTGATTGGGTTGATACTGGACCTATGGACTTCAGGCAAGTGAGCCAATTTTGATCCTGGTTCTATGGACAGGATTCCTCCTGAATTTGGCTTCATGAAGGTCCTTCCAAACATGACCTGTATTTGTAGACATTAGTAATTTTCTCTCTGGTTANTGTGTTCTGTTGTAACCATTCTGGCTGATAGAATAATCTGTGAGTCAGATTAGCCCCAGTCGGTCCTCTGCTCTGGACTTTCCTGTTTCTCNTAACTGCATTTTCTACCCTTGTTTTAAGCTTAACCCTTTAACTATTGCACTAGTTATCGTTTTATATAGCATCTCTGTGTGTTTAGACCATGGCACTGAGATGCAGGAGATACTGCGTATATTTTTAGACTAGTTTATGCTCTTTTGGTTTTGTTCCACATCACCTTTCTGTCAACATGCTGGAATACAGAGTATGCACCAAGCTGGATATAAGAAATGAAGACCTGCTGGGTTACCTTGCCCAGCCTCAATACAAAAGGAGGAGCTTAGTCCTACCCCAACTTGATATGCCATGCTTTGTTGGCACCCATGGGAGGCCTGTCCCTCCGTTTCTGAACAGAGGTGAAGGATTAGGGGGCACACAAAAGGGAGGTGGGAGGAGGGGGGAGAGAAAGCTGCCGTCGGGATGTAAAATAAGTGAAAAAATTTAATTAATTTTAAAAAATGGAAAGAAATGAAGATCATTGCCTGGGTTCACTACTTCCAAAAAAAAAAGTATTCCTAAAATAAACCCTGCTAAAAGTATTGTGAGAAAAATGCAGGACCATTTGGTGCCAGAGAGTAAGCTTGCTACAGCCAGGCCTCGTGGGTGGAAAGAAGCAAGCATTGAGACACGCAGTGAAACATAAGGGTTAGGACTGGGTCTTCTGCTTGGTGGGATGGCACGCATCTTTTATCCTGGCTCTTGGGAGGCAGAGGCAAGTGGATCTCTGTGAGTTAGAAGCTAACCTGGTCTATAGAGCGAGTACCAGGACAGCCAGGGCTGTTACACAGAGAAACCTTGTCTGTCTCAGAAAAAAAAAAAATAATAAAAAAAATAAAATAAAAAAAAGAACTGGGTTTTCTAGGTTAGCAAAGAAGTGCTGTCTGGCTTGAGGGACTCCTTAATGTAAGGAAAGTAGATTGTATCTTGTATATCAGAAAGTCATTGGAGGGTTGAATGAATTAATAGAGGTCATATAATGTGATCTTAGTGCTAGTGCTCANGTTTTGGAGGCTAGAGCATTGCTATACTGAAAAAAAAAGGAGTATGTGTATTCTCCTTCTATTTAGTTCTGTTTAGAGGAAGCTGGAGCCAGGACTTTACAAGTACAAAACAAGTGTTAGATTTCCTTGTTTGTATTGACAGGGTGTTGGCTCCTTGGTGAGGATGCCTTGCAAGTGAGTAGAGATGGTTTGAAACACGTGTGACCTCCTGGGGTCTTCTTGACTGTTGACAGTTACAAACTAGTCTTGAAACTTAAAAAACACTGTTTGATTCTCCTAAGATATTTCTTCAGGCATAGTTTGAGACAAAACCATAGTTTAAAAACCTCCAATTAGGTATGGTTTGTNATACTTTCATCAAATTCTGATAAACAAATTATAAAAAATTATTAGTTCNGGATTGTCCACAAAATTCTGAGAAATATAGCTTAGTTGGAAGGTTTTATTTTTTAATTATTTTATGCTTTTTTTTCCCCACATCACTTTTCTATCAACATGCCAGAATTTTGTAAACATACTTCTCTAAGAATAATTTGTAACATAGAAATAAAAATGTTTGTTTAAACTCTGTTTCAGGCTGTCTGATTTCAGCATCTGTACCTGAAAGCAGCATGTGTGTTTCAGACCCATGGATGGGTGCCAGCTCCTGCATTTCCTGTGTGCGTTCCGTGACCATTCTAGCTAGGGTGAGTGATTCCTAAGAGTAGCTGGCAACAAATGAGATGCCAGGTAGCTGAGAACTGCCCTAACAAGTAACGCTATGGGTATAAATTAAATACTGTCTACTGGTCTGTGATATGTATTGCAGTTAATTTAGTTGGTCTGAATTAACTGTCATCTCAAAAAACTGTATTCCCATAATGTAGAATCTACACATAGCATGTTTGGGAATGAAGACTAATTAAAAACAGAGACCATAGGACCAGACGGTTGACTTAGCAGATAAAGATGCTTGCTGTGCCTAACAATAGGGGATTGTTCATTAAAATGTCAAAGTATGTCAGGGCCTAAGATTATTTGGGGTAAAAGTAGTATTTTAATAGTTCACCACACATTTTTAAATAATTTTAATTTTAATAGTTCAAGGATTTGGTGTTTCTTGAGTGGTAGTTATTTTATATAAAATATGGCTTTGGGATTCATATGTCTTCCATTGCCTTATATCAGCAGTTTGTTCCCCCTTTAGCATAAAGTTAAATATGTAAGTTTCTTACGAATTACATTTGGTAAATTGTTTATGCCAGAGATCATATTTATAGTTGAAAACTTGCATTTTCAAANTTCATTTTGGGAAATGACCCTGGGGATAAAGCCTCTTTGTTGCTGTATCCATGCATTTTTTTTAACTTATTTAAATTATTTTACTTCACCAAGCCATTCATTTTATAGACCATCCTTCAGAGTTCATGCATCTCACTGAGGACACCTGACCTTTTGAAGCTTCATAATTCACGACTAGATGTCACCAGTCTTTCCCATGTTAACAGTTCTGACCATGTTTTATTATATGTGCCTTCGGCGCCGAGCCAGGACAGCAACAAGAGGAGATATGATGAACAGCCATAGGACTATAGTATCAAACAGCCGGACTTCCCCTCTCAATGCAGAGGTGGTCCAGTACGCCAAAGAAGTGGTGGATTTCAGTTCCCATTATGGCAGTGAGAATAGCATGTCCTATACCATGTGGAATTTGGCAGGTGTACCAAATGTCTTCCCAAGTTCTGGTGACTTTACTCAGACAGCTGTGTTTCGAACTTATGGAACCTGGTGGGACCAGTGCCCTAGTGCCTCCTTGCCGTTCAGAAGAACACCATCCAATTTTCAGAGCCAGGACTATGTGGAGCTTACTTTTGAGCAACAAGTATATCCTACAGCTGTTCATGTGCTGGAGACCTACCATCCTGGAGCAGTCATCAGAATTCTGGCTTGTTCGGCAAATCCCTACTCCCCAAACCCCCCAGCCGAAGTAAGGTGAGACTCATTTTCTCATTGTTAATGAGACAAGTCATGTGGATGGAAGGTTGGGGTTGTGTCAGCACTCNAGCGTTTTTTCTGTTTTCTTTTTGGCAACATCCTCTTAAGTCACTTAAACACCTATGATTTTGAGGTTTACTTTCTTAGGATCCTGATGAAGAAGAGTGATCACTCACATGAAAATTTAATGCATGTTTTCTACCTAAAACACAGCACATTATAATTATAGATTGTGATATTTGCTTGTCACAGAATTTACCATAAATGAAAAGGCATAGTTTAGGGTAATGGTGCAGTCTGCAATGTCACTAGGTAGCAGGACTTCTAAACTTATTTTCAAGCCAGCATCATGCTAATTGTTTTTAAGTACAACTCAAGATAGGCCTGTAGCGTGGTGCCATAGAAGGGTCCTTAGGAGATTAGCCTTGATGCTAGGTGAATGCTTCCATAGTCAGCACATCCATTTAAAAATAAATGCTAAGTTTTAAGGGATTGCTGTGTTCCCCCTGGAAGTCTGTTTATATCATTAACCTGTCAAGCAGCCCCTATGACTTGTATTTTACAATTCCTTGAAGAGGTGATATATTCACATAGGCCAGTTGTCTCAATGTACACAAAGTAGGCATTCATACATGTGCTCTCCATGTGCCTGCAACCCCCCTATCCCCTAAAGAAACCACTTGGAAAGTTTTCTTTGTATCATTTCATTTCTCTGTGCAGATATGTTTCTTTCCTATAGCTGCATGTAATGTGTCCCACCTGTGTGCCCTGTGTATTAACTACTCCTTAACTGATAGGTACTTACCCTTTTGCCTGTCTTCTGCTATTATAAGCATTAGTGCAGAGACTAAAGTTACCACATATCACTTCACTCTTCCGTAAGTCTTTGTGTGGGATAAGAGTCTCAGAAGAATTGCTTGGCCAAGGAGGTATATATTTGTGATTTTGATGCATGGAGCCAAATTTCCCTATAAAGGGTTTGTACCTGTTTATATTTCCACAAGAAATGTAAATATGGACATGGTTTGCCTAAANACTCACAGTGTTAATAAGTTTCATACTTTTGTAACTTATTAGGTGAAATGTTATGTTCTATTGTTTTTATTAAAATTCTTTGTCTCTGAGGTTGAATATTCTTTCCTATATCTAGAANCATTTATATAACCTTTTCCTTNGATTATCTGATCATTTTATTTGCCTATTCTTCGTACTTGTTGATCTTTCAGTTTTTAGATCTTTATGTCAATCTTAAATTACTCATTCATTGACCACAGTGTCTGTCATGTTCTGTGTTATTCTGAGCATTGAGGACACATCAGCAATAATGTACAGAATAAAAACCTTTGTCCTATGAGCTTATTCTAGCTGACAGTGGTTCGTAGGCACCTTTGAACAGGTGCCAATGAACTGTGGGACCCCAGATGATAGTGTAGGAGAAGTGGAACAGAGAGCAGCTCCCAAGACACACTACTGGCTTGTATCTCTGTCCTCAGTTCTAAGGGAATATATTCNCATCTTGCCAGGAAACAAATCCAGAGGTCAGCTCAACTATTGCTGGAAACTGCTTTGATAATTTATTGTGCACAGTGTTAATGGAAACACAAAACCATCATCCTTTATACATAGGTTGTTTCCTAAAAAAAAAAAAAAAAAAGCAAGAATTTGGACAGGATCTTTTCTAGTGAGAAGTGTTTATAATATCCTGTCATTCTTTGCTTTTCTTATAAAGTTATACACATAAAGTTATATGCATTTTTTAAAAATGTGAACAGATTTGAGATCTGTGAAACATGCACAGCCTTTTCTCTGATCCCAAACATTGCTGCATAACCGATTTGATTGTGTAATTTTAAAACTTAATTTGTAGATGCCTCTGATTTGCTTTGCTGATTATTAGCTTTATTCCTCAGAAAACTTGAATAAATTTTAAGAGAAAAGGGGTCAGATCAGTATGTATTCCTGCAGCATAAGAGTTTCATTCTAGCCCCNAGCTGGCCTGGAACTTAGAGCAGTTCTTCCTCTGCCTTCCAAGTGCTGAGCTTACAGACATGAACCTCCACACTTAGCTCAAAATCAGCATCCTTCAGTTTTACTGGTTGTGAGCTCAATAGATGCTTCATTGTCTAACAACAGAATGAGAAGAAACGTACCTACAGTTCTTCTGCTCAGGTTCATGACTGTTNCTATTTTGGTGACTTTCCTTAGACAGTGGGAAACATTCATTGAACATCCTTTCTCTGCTGGGAACAAAACAGAGCCACACAAAGATGGCTTTTATTCTGAGCTCACAGGCCATCCTGGAAGAGGACTGTGACATTTTAGGGGACGTGTACTGGCCAGGGAAAACCTAATGTATGTGGGGCTCTGGAAAGCCTAATCTAACAGTTTCTTCAAGGAATAGCATTCGCTCAGAGTTGACAGTGGCTACAGCAGGGCTAAGAAAAGTGGATAGCACCTTCAATGGTGTGAGAGCAGCATTTGAAGAAGTGAGAAAAGCTATTGGGGGCTGCAAACGTAAGAAGAATGATTTAAGATCTAAACTGGATTTTCTGGAATTTGAGATCTCAGAGCTGTCTTGGCTGTAGCTTTCTGGAAAGCTACAGGAAGATTCCTACTCTTGTGCAGTTATTTGCTGTGAAAGTGTTCTGGGAGATATCAACAAGGAGCGGGGAAGCTTGGGTACAATTCTGTGTGGGCATTGGCTGTAGGGATGGGATTTTGCTGCTCAGGAGCACATGAGAGTTTTGTGAACAGGCTCACAGATGAAGGTCCCAAAGAGCAAAGCAAGACTGTCTGGAGGATGGATGCAAGAAGAGACCGAAGGCTGTGAGTGGGAGAAAGGAGTTAGCTACTGCCAACTAGATTACATGATAATTGTCAGATCACTTTGCTAAATATGCAGGCATTAGAAGACAAATGAAATAACAATACCATTTATCATCAAATTACTACCACTTATATCAAATTGTTATGACTCTTGAATAAAGAACAGTTTTACAATAATTTGTGTATCTTTGTATATACATAACAAGGTAATTCCCTTTTTCTTGTAGTCAGGAGAGCTTTATTATATACTGGACTGTTGCCTCTTGTTTTAATTTCATAAAACAGTTTCATAACATTAGGAGTTAAAACAAACTCCTGGGTTAGAGTGTGTTGGAGTAGTCCAGGAATTGTGTGCAGGAAATGAACTTCATATAGTTTTAGACCTTCAAAAATTTAAAAGCCATCCTTTCCTGCTTCTTGTGATTTTCATTGCTAGCCAGCAGCATGGGAAGTTATAGGAAGTTCTGTTGGATTTTGGTATCTTTTTGGCTGTTTGCCTAGTGCCTTCTTAAAAGGAAAAGAAAAGAAGCTACAGAGTGCCTGGGGCTGAGGATCAGAAAATAGGCTAGCTCAGGTGTTGTTTGTTGTTTTTGCTCTTTGGGGGGGGGGCACCACCCATCTCCCACATAAAGACACAGAGGCTTTTTCTTATTTATGAATGCCTTAGCTTGGCTTGTTTCTAGCCAGCTTTTCTTAACTTAGCCTGTCTACCTTTTGCCTCTGGCCTTTTCCCATTCTCTTACTTCTGTAAATCTTACTCTTACTCNGTGGCTTGCTGTGTAGCTGGGTGGCTGGCCCCTGGTATCCTCCTACTTCTCTGGCTCCTTCTTTCTTCACTCTGTCTCTTTTCTTCTCCTGCTTCCCAGATTTCTCCTTCTATATATTCTCTCTGCCTGCCAGCCACACCTATCCTCTCTCCTGCCTTGCTATTGGCCATTCAGTTCTTTCTTAGAGCATCAGGTGTTTTAGACAGGCACAGTAACACAGCTTCAGAGAGTTAAAATGCAACATTAACAAAAGTAACACACCTTAGAATAATATTCTACCACACNCAGGGTTACAGTTTAGAAGAAAGAGAAGGTGGGGAAGAAGGCAGAAAATAACAAGTTGATGTCATACTACAGAAACTGGGATTATGTTGTTTGAAGGATAAAGTTTAAAGATTTGTTTATTTGGTTTTGAGGGTTCCAGGCACTCTTCTAATACAGTGAAGATAGGAGAGCAAAGCAGCAGAGGCCGCCATGGGAGAACTTGCTGCCAAAGGAAGTTGCTTAAGCAGCAGTTTCATGAACTGCCAAATCCCAGTTCCCTTGTCCGTGTAGCCCAAGGCCTGTGATTTTATCACAAAATCAGAGTTGGCCAGGCCTTTCACAGAGAATGGCAGCATGTTACTTTCCAGTTAGCGATGGGCTGGACTGTTGTCTCTAAGTACAAATGCAAGGTCTTTTGTTTGATGTGTTTTGTTTTGATGTTAAGAAGAAAGCCTCAAAAGATAACAGAGGGGTGATTATTATGGTCTATAAACTATAAAAGTTCCTGTTACTGTTCCTTGTTTTGTGGTTCATGATCCCCTTCGGGATAAGTTGACTAGAATTTCCANGGAACATTCTACTTCTGAATGTATCCAAAATCATCTTACAAAGACAGCTGAACTCCCATGTCCACTGCAGTACTGTTCATAAGAGCTCAGATATAGAATCAGTCTAAGTGCTCATCAAGAGATGAATTGATAAGTGAATATGGCATATATGCTNAGTGGATATTAGTTAACAATAAAGAAGAATAAAATTTTGTCATTTGCAGCAAAATGGGTGGAACTGGAGGACATTATGTGTTCTTCAGTTAAGTGGAGTAAGCCTGACACAGAAAGAGCAGTACCCTGTGTTCTTTCTCAGATATGGAAGCCATATAAATAAAGTCAGTGTAAAAGGACAATAGTGACTGTTAGAGATTGAGAGTAGTGTTACGGAGGTCTGGGGTAAATTAGGGAACCTAAGTTTGATCACTGTATATTGCATGATTACTTGAAATGTCATATTAGCTCCCATAAATACATGCTAGAGAAAACTTTTTAAAAAGTAATTCTCATTTGAACTTATGCTTTGATTCTTGAAGTAGAAATGANCATACTTTCCATCTGTTCTCTCAGGGTTGGGGTCATATGTTCTTCTTAGTTTCATTTTGGTTAACTAAAAACTATCATGAGACTTACACATCAGTGGCTTCCCTTTTGTAGATTTCTTCTTGAGTTTTATAAACCTTTGTCTATTTCAGATTCTATATGCCTTACTCTAGTTTATTTTTCCTTCAGGTCAAGGAAATAAACAGTTTGTTATATAATATGAACAGTATTATTAGATAATATATTAAAAATTTAAGTGTTATTAATTACAGATTCCATCATAAGGAGAAATGACTCACGATGACATTAGAGATTACTATAAACAATATATGATGCTTGCAGTGGTCTTTCTTTTATACTGCCTGCCACAAGCTCTTTGGAAAGCAATATTTTAAATAGTGTACATTGAGAGCTAAAGTATTCCTTTTTTATTATTGAAACACAGATTCTTTTCTCACATAATATATTCTGATTACAGTTTCCCCTCCCTCTACTCCTCCCAGTTCCTCTCCACCTCCCTTCCAATCAGGATCCACTCTCTTTCTCATTAGAAAAGAACAGGTTTCTAGAAGATAACAAGCAAGCATGACAGAACACATGAACTCATCTGTGAGTTCATATGNGCTTTGCTCATGTAAATTTAGAGGGCCTTGTTTCATTGGTGTCCTCCACCTCCTCTGGCTCTTGCCCTCTTTCAGCCTCCTCTTCCACAGGGTTCCTTGAGCTCTGAGGTCAGGGATTTGATGGAGACATCCATTTATGTCTGGGTGTTCCAAGGTCTCTCTCTCTCTCACTACTTCCTTCTCTCTCTCTCTCCTACCCTCCCTCCCTTCCCCCCTCTCTGTAATGTCTGACTGTCGATCTCTGTATTTGTTCCTACCTGCTGCAGGAGAAAGCTTCCCTGATGATGGCTGAACAAGGCACCAAGCTATGAGTATAGCAGAATGTCATTGGAGTCATGTTATCACTGCTTTTTTTGGCCTGTCGTATATGGTTCTAACCTAGGTCCCTGGGCTGTCTAGGCTTAGGTTCTTGATCACCCAAGCAGTGTCGGGTATGGGTTCCATTTTGTGGAGTGGACCTGAAGTCAAATCAGTTCTTGGTTGGTTCCTCTAACAAGCTTTGTTCCACCAGTGCCATAGTATATCTTGCAGGCAGGACACCATTTTAGATCAAAGGGGTTGTGGTAGGCTTGGCGTTTATCTTTCTCTTTTGGTAATGTGCAGAGTACCTTCTACCAAAGATGTAAGAATGTAGGGATGAAGACTATGTAGATACCAGATCAACTTCTCCAAGTTCAGTGAGGGGTGTAGGTGTTGTCTTCAGCAATGCATCCACAAATGTCAGTTTGTGGAGAGCAATATATTGTCTTGGCAACAGTCTGGGTTGTTTTGGCTAACAACTCGATTATATGTAACCTAATCATACTTTTTTGATGACAAGAAGTGGTCAGTTGGTATTCTGTCTGCCCTATTTAGTGATATCATTTAGATTGCCTTCATATATGTACATATTTTAGGAAGTTTCTACTGTTAGGTTTCCATACAATTCCTCAAATGCCATTTAATTTTAGTTATCTTTCTCTGTATTCTCTCCTTTGTCCCCCTCTTCCTTCACCCTCCCCACTTAATCTGCTCCTTCAAGCCCTCCCATTCACCGATAATTATCTATTCTATTTCCCTTTCCTAGTGAGATCTGTGTACTCTACTCCCTTATACTATACCTACCCTCTGTGGTTCTATGGATTGTAGCTTGGTTATCAATGACTTAACAGTAATATCCACATGTGGTGATATGAATAGGAATGGCCCCTTTTGGCTCATGTATTCGAATGCTTACTTATCAGGGAGTAGCACTTGAGAGGGTTAGGAGGTGTGGCCATGTTAGAGTAGGTATGACCTTATATGTATATCCCTGGAAATAGGCTTTAGGGTTTCAGAAGCCCAAGCCAGCCCATCCCCCCTACTTGCTGTCTGTGGATCGGGTGTGTAGTAGCTCTCACCTACTTTTTCAGCACCATGTTTTCCTGCCTGCTGCCATGCTGCCCACCATGATTATAATGAACTAGACCTCTGAAACTGTAAGCAAGCCCCAATTAAATGCTTTCCTTTATAAGAGTTGCCATGGACATGGTGTCTCTTCACAGAAAGAGAAGACTGACTAAGACAGAAGTTGGTATTAGGGAGCAGGGTATTTGCTGGGACAGACTTGATCCTGCTTCTTGTTGATAGAATGTGGACTTTGGGACTTTGGATTAGGAAAGCAGTTGGATGCTTTAAGTGGGTCTTAATGGGCCAATACAATTAGAAGCATGGAAGACAGTGGTACTGAAAGCAATGTAGATTATGACAGCCTGGCTCAAGAGGTTTCAAAGAGGAAGAATATTAGTAAGTGGCCTAGAGATCATTCTTGTGATAATTTGGTGAAGAATGTGGCTACTTTTTGCACTTGTCTTAAAAGTCTGCCTGGGGCTAAATTGAAGAGTTGTGGATTAATGGCTTTGGCAGAGAAGATTTCAAGACAGCCAATATTGACTGTGGCCTGTGGTTGTTAGTGGCTACTCTTATGCAGATCTATAATGAGAAGGAACAAGAAAAATACAAATGTACAGTTTGAGGAGAAAAGGGGCACCAGGAAATGGAATGGAACTAAGTCTTGTGTTCAAGGAGATAAAAAATTTAAAGAAAAGCTTGATCCTAAATGAAATAAAGGAAGCGGTAGCCTCAGTCAAGACTCTGCTTAGCTAAGCCTCCAACTTGTGAAAAGGAATTAAAGAAAAGCTTAAGCAGAGAAGGAAATCATCAAGAAAAGAAAGCCGATGCCGGGCGGTGGTGGCGCACGCCTTTAATCCCAGCACTTGGGAGGCAGAGGCAGGCGGATCTCTGTGAGTTCGGGCCAGCCTGGGCTACCAAGTGAGTTCCAGGAAAGGCGCAAAGCTACACAGAGAAACCCTGTCTCGAAAAAACCAAAAAAAAAAAGAAAAGAAAAGAAAGCCGATACAGATGTAATTGAACCAAGGGGCCAAGTTCTAGCTCCAGCAAGAGAACTTGGCAGCTTCAGCCCTGCTGGTTTTCAGTCTTGCTTTGGTCCACCTCACTATGTTTCCTTTCCTCCCTTTTAGAATGGTAATGTATATTCTGTGCCATGAATGTTGGAAGTATGTGACTTGCTTTTTTATTTTTATTTTGTAGGGGTTACAGTTAAGAGATTGTGTCAGAAGAGACTTTGAACTTTGGACTGTTAGATAGTGTTGAGACTGTTATAGACTGTAGGAACTTTTGAGGTTGGTGTGAATGCTTGCTTACATTGTGATAGGGCTATAACCCTGTGGGGACCAGGGAATGAAATGAGATAATATGAATAGGAATGGCCCCCATAGGCTCATATATTTGAATGTTTGGTCATTAGGGAGTGTACTTCTTGAGGGGGATTAGGAGATATGGCCATGTTGGAGTAGGTATTGCCTTGTTGGAGGAAGTGTGTCACGGGGGGTAGGCTTTGGAGTTTCAGAATCCTAAGCCAGGCCCAGTGGCACTCTCTCTGCTGCCTGCCAATCCGATGTAGAACTCTCAGCTCCTTCTCCAGCACCATGTCTGCCTGCATGCTACCATGCTTCCCACCATGCTGATAATGGACTAAATCTTTGAATTGTAAGCCAGCCCTAATTAAATATTTTCCTTCCTAAGAGTTGCCATGGGCATGGTGTCTCTTCACAGCAATAGAACATTGACTAAGGGACCACATATAAATAAATACATACCATTTTGTATTTCTGGGTCTGGGATAATTCACTCAGGATTTTTTTTTTTCTTTTAGTTTCTTTTAGTTTCTTTTTTTAGTTTCATCCATTTGCCTGCAAAATTCATGATTTCATTTTTTTAAACTGGTAGAATACTCCAAATTGTTTAAATGTACCGTATTTTCTTGACCAGTTCTTCTGTTGAGAGACATCTAGATTGTTTCCACTTTCTGGCTATTATCAATAGAGCAGCAATGAAATATAGTTGAGCAAGTGTCTCTGTGGGTAGTATGAAACATTCTTTGGGTATATGCCCAATAGTCATAGATTCCCATCTTCCTGAGGAACCACCACACTGATTTTCGTAACAACTGTACAAGTTTGCACTCCTACCAGGAATGGGGAATTGAGACCATTGATGTTGAGACATATCAATGACTAATGATTGTCAATTCCT
>LZPO01117585.1:20179-41104 GCA_001675575.1 Neotoma lepida
AAAGAACAGTAGTATTTGGTTTTATCCTACTTTCCTGGGCTATCTAGTCTCAGGTTCTTGGTCACCCAAGCAGTGTCGGGTATGTGTTCCATCTCATAGAGTGGGCCTTCCATCAAATTAGGTATCGATTGTTGTTATCCAACAAGCTTTGTGATACCATTGCACTAGCATATCTTGCAAGCAGGCCCCCATTGTAAGTCAAAATATTTGTGGCTGGATTGGTGTTTGCATTTCTTCTTTGGTATCGAGTAGAGTACCTTCCTGTACCAAAGACACTAGCATGAAGGGATGAAGGTTCTATGTAGGTACCAGCTCAATTTCTCCATGTTCAATGAGTTGTGTAGGTGTTGTCTTCAGCAATGGGGCCTTGCTGTCAGTTTCTGGAGAGCAACCTATAGTCTTAGCAAAANTTTTGTAATTTTATTGACACAAATTCTACTGGCTCATAAATATAGAGTTCTTAGAATAGCCTACAGACCAGGTAAAAACAACTGATGTGATCGTAATATTTCCTTGAGAAACACATAGAATGCTGAGAAGTCTATTCCATTGACTACTCTGATAGTTCAAGNGCTCCCATGCTAGAAACAGTGCCCTAAGCAAATCTTATTGTTGCACAAATCCTAAATGGTATTATAATAAAAACCCAGAGCCAGATATCAGGGTGAAAGCTGAAAAATCAGAGAAGCAGAGTAAGCCACAGCCACCACCTCTTACCTCATCAACTCCTCAGCTTGAGAACACGAAGAGTTCCTGTCTCCTCCTGCCTTATATTCCTTTCTCTGCCTAACCATATCACTTCCTG
The DNA here is from genome assembly GCA_001675575.1 of Neotoma lepida. Taxonomy (NCBI): domain Eukaryota; kingdom Metazoa; phylum Chordata; class Mammalia; order Rodentia; family Cricetidae; genus Neotoma; species Neotoma lepida. Next base: position 20,985 of record LZPO01117585.1, read on the forward strand.
TCTCAATCTTCCTAGTGCTGGGATTAAAGGTGTATGATCCCAAGTACTGGTATTAAAGGTATGTGCCACCACTGCCTGGCTCTATTTCTCTTTTATATTGGATTACTCTTGTGTGGCCCAGTGTGGTCTTGAACTCACAGAAATCCAGATGGATCTCTGCCTCTGCCTCCTGAGTGCTAGGATTAAAGGTGTGTGCCTCCACTGAATGACCTCTATGGCTAACTGTGTGGCTAGCTCTGTCATCTGATCTTCAGGCAANCTTTATTTCCTAAATTACAAACAATAGATCACCACATCTTATGTCCTATTGTGGTTTGAATGAGAATGCCCCCTGAGGACTCNTATGTTTGGATATGTGGTTCTCAGTTGGTGGAACTGTTTGGGAAGGATTAGGAGGTGTGGCCTTCTTGGAGGAGGTGAGTCACTAGAGGNGGGCTTTGACTTTCCAAAAGCCTACACCATTCACAGTTAGCTCTCTTTCTGCCCTGTGGTTGTAGATCAGCCACAGTGTTTAACACTGTGATTCTCAAAAGATGTTTGCAAAAACCTTCAATAGTGAAATGGTATTCCGCTATCCAAAATTGGGAAGTTATATGAAATTATGTATAGCAGAATGTTCATCAAAGAAGGCCACTAAAATTTCTATGACATCATACATAAAAATAATACCAAGATTCATTTAGAAACAATTTTGATGTGTGCCACTCATACATAAATAAGGAAGTATGGAAACTACATTAAATTTGTGTAAATAAGTTTCACATCTTTGGGAGATTTTATTAGGGATTTGACTAGAGTTTGAATCTAGGTCCGTTTTGTATATGAGGCAAGTGCCCGACCATTGATCTATAAGCTTAGCCTGGTGTCTTTGATTTAATAAGCTAACAATAATCTTGATTCACGTACTTGGTGTTTTTACCTTCACAATCTGTTGCATCATAGAAAAGATAAAGAAACTGTAAAAGAAACCCAAAATCACAGCTAATTATAACAGTTTTCCCATCTCTCCATCATATATTTACCACTGAATCACAAGCAATATTTGAAACTTGAAACATAGTAACTAACTGCTATACAATTAAAATAAGATATTATAGAGTATTTCATGTGATTTTTATTACATGGAACACATATGCAATTTTCAACAGCTTAATTTCTTAAACCTAAGACTTCAAGCCTTGCCTTTAAATAGTATTCTTTCTCCACTATATTTTCTAAATCCTACTTTCCCCTTAATTGCTTCTTTGAAAAAAAAATGCANTATTTTACTGGTATAAACTTTTTACATCCAAATGAATTGGCTAAATGGAAAAAGATGTGTTACATCTGTGGAAAAAGAACACAGCGGGATTTAGGTCTTTTGGAAAAGAAAAAAAGTGGATGGAAGTAAGATAGGTAGATGCTTTGTTCCCTGCCCAAGTCCTGTCTGAGAGGAACTCGAAACACAAAGTCCTGCCTCCNTATCTAGAGGAAGCAGCTGCAAGGGTGATGCAGGGCCTATTCTTATAAACAGGGAGCACCAACAAATCTGCTTGAACATGAATATTAGATTTGCTGAGTTCTGCTGACATCACCATGGGAGATAAACATATTAGGAAGAGTGGGGCAGCTTGCTGCTATAGTGCTTGCCAGGAGAGATAAGTGAGTGGCAAGAGGCAAGTGAACACCATGTCCATCTTGACAACCTCGCCTGTGACTGGAGGCCACTGCTCAGTCAAGTGTCATCTTAAACATNACTAATATAGAACAAGTGGATCAACATGAACTCTGAACCTTTGTTTCTTTAATAGCAAAGAACTAACAGCTGCCTGCATCTGGAAACTGTGTGAAAACTCTAGACAGCTGTATCATAATAAACAAACTTTTACAAAAAGAATTCCGCNCAATCTACCGTTCCCTTTACATTCCTGCCCCTTCTCTGGCCTCATTATGTTGTAATCTCACATCTAATTATATTTTATCAGTTTATTATTTCTGCAACTTGAGAATTAAATTAAAAACATATTGAAAAAAAAACCTAAATCACCAACAGTTGTTCTTTTTTCTTGTTTTGCGTTAGCAACTGTGCAGATTACTGGGGCCTGAGTTGCACAGGCAGCCAGCATGAAGGGAGTGCTTTTGGCATTAATGGAGCAGAGTGGGTAGCCTCCAACACATTGGGGCTGTAGAATATGATTTACCAGCTCTGGAGCTCTGGGGTCTACATTTTCATAAATACAAGTGACAAATTATCAATAAATCACTCTCTGGTTCACCATAATGCATAATGTTTATTGAAACCCAGTTCCAATAAATACGAGTCGCCCTTTTTAGCCAAAGCATAAGAAACAAAGATGACAGGAATTACAAACAGAAATGAAAAATGGTGAGTAAGCCCCTTGGCCAGCAATGAGGCTTTTTTTTTTCCTTTTCAATTCAACCTGAGACCACTGGATTCTGGAAGAAATTTTTATATGTGAGCACTTGTTTCAAAATACCATTTAGTTTTCTTTTGGACACAAGAATTTAGAAAGTCAGGCAGTGTGAGCTGTACTTGACAACTGAAAGGGCCTTCTGTTTTCCTGCTCACTCGTTATGGATGAGACTCGGTGAGACTCTGCGGAAATGACAGTAGCACTAATTATGCTGTCCTGGTGTTTCATGGGTTTCAAATGCATTTCTTAAAAAGAAAAAATAGCTACAGATAAAAATAATTCAACGTTTGTACTAAGTAATGCAAACTCTACTCAAAGAGAAAGAAAGATGTAATAGTAACATTAAAAGGAATTGGTGTATTGCCTGTGAAATTTGCATGCATATTTTAAGCTGTTTTCTGTACTTATTTCGGCAAGGGAAAAAAGATTGTTTATTACTTTTGTTTTCATTTGTTGCTTATTTATTTTATAGGCCNTGATGCATTTTGTGATTTATTTTCTGAGTTCTAAAAGTAAAATTAAGAAGTGTTGCAGACAATGTTGTTACAATGCCCTATAACTCTACAAACTCATTCAACAGCTGGAAGCAATTGACATGGCGTAGCATTTGACTTGAACAACACTTTAAAAAGTCAACTTGAATCTTAATTGAAATTCCCTATATTTCACGCTGGATATATGACTCAATTCTAATCTTTTGTTTCCTTTTTGAGAGAAAAAGCAGTGGCGAACCATGCTGTTAATGAGGTTATTTATTGTCAATTACAGTACTTACTCTAACAAAGATGCTCTTAAAAACCTACTCTCTCAAATATATACTAAATTATTAATATATAACTGATGATTGTAAATGTCTCCATTTTGAGAAACAACATAATAAATAATGCTTAAATGAACAAAAATTGAACATGACCTAGACAACACATAAAAGTATTTATTGTGCATTACAATTCTTTAGCCTTGCCCCTATTATGAATATAACTACTTGAAATAGTTTTCATAACCAAGGGTTTTACATATATTTGTTTACATATTTGTGTTGCTACAAGTTCTTAAACCGTCTAAAACCTATTTTATCAAAATAATTCAGAATGAAATAGAAAAGAGACTNATTCATAAGACTGTTACTTATCAATAAGAGCAACACTAAAAGTACTATACTGCTCTCCTACCTATTTTGATACTCTGTACCATTATTGTNTGCATTTATCAAATGACAAAATACGAAACACAAGTTTAAGCACCTTGCCTAAAGCATCTTAGTAAATGATAGAGCCCAGCTAAAAGAAGGAGCACTANCAAATTTCTCTCATTTTAAAAACTATGCTAAACATATTTATGCCAATCAATTACTTAAAACTCACCATAAATTAAATGAAACATATATATTTAAATAAGTAAATCATTTCATGGTAATAAGACCCTAAGATAAATTTATTTCTTTAGAGTCTCACTTTGTAGCTAAGGCTGCCCTTGAACCCATGATCCTTTAGCCTCAGCCTCCTAAGTGCTAGGTTTACTGGAATATACTAGCATATGNGNCCTCGGTTCCATTTTACGATGTTAAACTCTTTCGTTCACTTTAATTATGTAGCAACAGAAACACAATTCAAATTTCATTTAAGCAAGAAGCAAGTGATACTGATCTGTATAACTGCAAAGCCACTTCCAGCATGACCAGACCCAGAACTTCCAACAGCATGACAAGTCAGAGGTTTCATTCTGTCCTTTGCAACCTGATTTCTTCTCATGAAGTTCTTTGCCCACTGGCAGGTAAATTTAAATTGTCCCTATCATAGTTACAGGTAGCAAAAACAAAGGTTCCTTCTTAGTAGCTGAAGGGAAATTTCCAAATGGTAATCCTCATTAGCCCTGTTAGGTCGTGTGCTCNTTTCTGAACCATCACACTGGCCTGAAAGGGCAAATGATTTATCACCTGGACCTGTGTCTAAAGGCATGCCTCCCCAGATTAAGACAGGTTGCAGTCTTCTCCAAAGGAAAATCAGGTTGGCTATTGCTATCAAAAGAAGGGAAGAAAATAGCTGACCTAAAGAAAAACAATCCGCAGAACTCCCAGATGCAAGTTCTCTTAAAATGATTTTTAGCTCATTAGAGAAATCTCCTCAGTGTAAATATAACATGTGGTACTAAGTCAGGTAGAGTTCAGTTGCAGGCAAGAAAGTCTGCTCAAGCTAGTTTAAGCACAAAAGGATTTATTACAGGGTTTTAAGACACATATTTCTCAAGACAAACAAAGAGCCAGGGTTTCTTTTAAGGTCATAGGAAATATGCTAAGAGTAGGTTAATCTTTTTAGTGTAAAGGGGCTGGTTTTGTGTAAATATTCCACACTGCCTTTGGAATCCTGTATTTCCTCTTTCTTCCCTTTCTAACATGACTAACTTGTCTAGGTTTGCCTGAGACTTTCTCATTTTTAACACTGAAAATTCCCATCACAGGAGCCCTTCAGTCCCAGGCACATCAGAAAGACTGTTCATCTTCCTGACTGTCCCTTCTTGAAGCTATTAGCCTAAGCCGAAATCTGAAGCTAAGTAACAGACATAGGGTCTAGGATGAGCAAGCTACAGAACAGAAAGATCCACATAGATGTAGCTCTCCAGTAAAGTCTGGAATCAGGAGAGGGAAGGTCTTAACTAAGTAGATGTCTCTATGGAGCACATCACAGCTTACCAGGGGAGTCTTGGGAATCCTCAAATCTGCTAAAGAGTTGGGCTCCAGTAAAACAAAAGCTGATCCCAAATAGTCATGAATTACAGGGTCTTCATGAGNTCAAAGACACAGCTAGAGAACTCCACAACTGAGTTCTGATTCCAGGCTCCAAGTACAGGAATACCAGACTGCCAAGAATATTGTAGGCTTACATTACTCTCTGTTTCAGAATTAACTGTGGAAATATTATCTATGTTTGTACAACGAGAAATATTTCTGATGATGACTCTTTGCCACTGCTGGGATAGAACAAAAATTCTTACTATGTCCGTCCTCTCTCAGCCTCCAGCGCTCTCCTTTTGGATGTTCATACAGAGGAATTTCCTTCCTCTCCCTACCCTGGGAATTTGGGAGTCTTCTCTCACCCCGAGGACCCTAAAGAGCAGAGTACCCCTGAGTTTTCACTACTTACATATAATTTTACTAAACTCCTAAAATCCTTCCTTCCTGGGAAGAGGTGGATATACTTCATCAGGATGAGTAAACAACATTCTCCTCTTTGCTCTCTCCATCCTATGAGTGTCTTCATGAACACTCAACACCCACACTCTATTGCAACTTCCTTANGTAACCCATGAGTCTCATCCGTGTGCTTTACTTTTAAATTACCTTAAGCTCCTGACTTTGCCAAACTCTAGACCCTACACAGATTCCATATTTTGGCTCATCTAAACTATTGTGCTCTTTTCTCTTGCCTTTTACACAGCCATGAGAAGAACAGATCCTATTATCTCCTTATTTTACCCAATATGTAGAAGTATACCCAAGGTCACATTTTTGAGGCCGTAGAAGAGCCAACCCTAGACATTAGGATTCTTCTCTCTCTACTCTGGTCTGAGTGAGGTCTGGATATTCCAGTACCCAAATAANCCTTTGTTAAAATACTCAGTCTATTACTTCTAACTAGGTGTGATAGTTACTTTCCTCAAATATCTGCATAGAAACAAGATTTTAACTTATAAATAAAAACAACCTCATTTCATATGATTTAAAGCCTGGCTAACTTTGCCTCGTAATATTAACCCTGTTAATTCACTAATCATATATTAAAATTGGGCCATAGGGAGGAGAGAGGAAAGGGTTANGATTTCAGAAAAGTTGGCCAAAATTAGGAAGCAGCTGGCTTATACGCTAAGAAATGTTCCCATTGGCTTTTCAAGAGTCAGCCTTATTCAGTCACAAGCAGGCACATGTGGCTCTGTACAGGACATCCTTACATTAAAGAATAACACTTGATACACCCCCTGAGTTTGGAGTGGCAAATCAGTTTAACCACTTAATGTTAAATCTTAGTACAGTTTATTGATACTGCATAATCATTTTAATTTTGTGAGAAATGCACCACCAATTAATTTCTTTCTTCTCTTTTCCATGTGTGTGCAAATGTGTGGGAGGGAGAGATGCAAGTCTGTGTGTGCATATTTTGGGTGTGGAAGCCTGAGGTTGAGGTTGGAAATCATGGATGACTGTTCTTCTACCTTATTCAGTTAGGCGAGGTCTCTCAGTCAAACCCAGAACTCATTGACATGGCTAGTCCTGCTACTCAGCTTGCTTTTGAGGATCNGCTTTCTCTGTCTTCTGAGGCCAGGAGTACACACAGGTTGCCCTGTCCACTTGGTCTTTCCATGGGTTTCTGGGGATCTGAAGTCTGATCCTCATGCTTTTGAGCAGCAAAGACTTTAATCACTGAGTCATCTCCCCCGCCCCTTGTATCACCAGTTTCTAAACACTAGTGTCTCATCATTGTCCTCTAAATTCATATGCATTTTCTACAATATGAGCTCAAAATAAAAATCTTAAATCATCTGAAGGAATATCAAACCATNGTATGTTGTTTTAAAAATATTTCTTGCTTTTCCCCATGGGGATTTCATGATTTTGTGTGTGTGTTTCTCGTCCCACTGTGCTGGGGCCAGGGCNTCGTACAGGCCTAGGCTCTGGCCCGGGCCATGTCTGGGTCAATGGCCTTGCTGCAGACTGGACCTGCACTGATGTCTGAGACTTCTGTCATCATGAAGCGCAGATGGCCGGGATCTGGGCCAAACACCTGGACTCAAATGGGGTTTGAGCGCCATGCTGCCTTTGGGTCCGTGCCGATCTAAGTGACCTGCACTGACAACTGGGACTATGGTGATATCCAAGCCCCAGCTGCTGCCAAGGATCATGTCTGCATCCATGGCCCAATCACAGCTGGGGTCTGTATTGATGTCCCTAGTGGCTCTATGGGCCATGCTGAACTCAGGGGTCTGGGTTGCCACCTAGGGCCAGGTTAGTGTCTGAGGGTTGAGGTTCTGCTACGGCCATGCAGATCTGAGTAGCCTGCCCTGCCACCCAGGGCCATGATGTCATTTGGGCCTGGGTGGCTGGCAGGGGCCACGTCTGGGTCCTTGTCCCTGCCACAGCCACAATCTGTGTTGATGTCTGTGGCTCTTGTTACCACCAAAAGCAGTAAGGATAGGGCTGCACAGAGTTAGTCCTGCCCCTCAATGGCTGCTGCGCTAGGGAAAACTGGCCCCGCCCCTCACCAACTGCAGGACTGGAGATAGAGCCTAGAACTTCTCAAGGGTAGCACAGTAGAGCTGTCCCTGCTGGCGTGGGTGCTGGTGAACTGGCCCTGAATAGACGAGAGTGGGAGAGCTAACCCCATGGTCTGTCAGGCAGTGACGTGGACGAGGGAGAGATGGTCCCAGGATCATGAGAGTGGTAGAGCTGACCGTGCCCATCACTGGCTTCTGGACCCAGCACCTGGACCAGGCAACGCAAAAGAGCTGACCCTGTTTATGGAGGCGCACATGATCTGGCACCGTGAATGCACTTGGGAGATCTGACCCCACTCTTCATCTGCCATACAGTGGAGTAGCTGAGGGAGAGATGACCTTCCCCCTCCTCCACCCCTCATAACCTATGGCAGGAGAAAGAACTGGCCCTGAGGTCATTAGAGTGGGAGAATTGGTGCTGCCTGCCACCAGCAGCAGCACTCAGGAGACTAGGCCCTGCTCATTACCTGGGCAGCACAAGAGAGCCGACCCTGTTGGTGGAGCATAGGTGAGCTTGGTCTGTGGGCATGAGAACAGGAGAGATGTCCCTGCCCCCTCTCTCATATGCCATGGGATGGCAAGGGTAAGGGAAATATGTCCCACCCTACCCCTTGCCATGAGAGGCATGAGAACGGAAGGGCTGGCTCTGCCCCTCACCAAAGATAGCAATCCGGAGAGCCCCAGCCCTGCACCTTGCCTAAATAGAACAGTAGAGCTGGCCCTGGTGGTGTGAGTACAGGTGAACTAGACCCAAGGATGTGAGAGCAGGAGAACTGGCCTTGCTACTTGCTGCCTGCTGCAGTGGGTAAGCTAGCCGGGCCAGTGATGGAGAGCTCGCCCAGGTAGTGACAATGAGGAAAAGCTGGCAGGCTGACCAACCCAGCTACTACCCAGGCCCAGAACCAGGACTACGAGGTAGCCCACCCCAACACCCAACTCATCTATGAACTCTTGGAGCATGTGAAGTGGCCAGAAAGCTAAAGGATCTCCATGACACAAGGCAACAATAGGATATCCAAGAGGAGTTCCAGTGAGGGCCCAGTATCAAGGACGTAGCAGAAGGCAGAGTCCTCGACCAGTAACTCATGAACACTTACAAGTAAAGATGTATGGCTAAAGACCACACTACAGCTTCCAGGCTGAGATGTTTGTTTGTTTGTTTGTTTGTTTGTTTGTTTGTTTGTTTGATTTGTTTTGGTTTTGGGGGTTTACTTTTAAATTTTGTTTTGGGGGGAGGCTACGAGGGCAAAGGGTGGAATCGAGGGGATGGGGAGCTGAGGGGGATCAGGATTCATGATGTGAAATCCATAATCAATAAGAAGTTAAAAAAAGGTAAGTGCTGTGTGTATGGCAAATAAGTATTTTGTATATTAAAAAAATAAATCTGTAGGTGTTTATTAAGAGCATCTGTAGGGGAACACTTTCCTGAAGGACTGTAGGATTAATTCTGTAGGATCAATTACATGAAGAAGATCACTACAGCAAAGAGAGCAATCTGCTTCGATTCAGTTCCTGTACCAGACCAGACTGCACAGGTGATTGCTGCCTCTGGGGATGGAAGTAAATAACANACTTCAAATCACTTCTCTGCTTGGCTGGCTCCATCTATTTTGGGCATGTGGCTTAGCATTGTGGTAGGAGATGTAGAGAAGGCTCATCAATTTACAGCAACCAGGGGACAGAGAATCAGAGAAAAGAAGGGGTTTNCACCAAGATGCAACAGCCATGGGCACACCCAGTAATATACTTCCTTCCACTAAGTCCCACATTCAAAAGTTTCCATCACCTTGAAACAATGCCATCAGATTATGACTCCATCAAGGGATGCTTCCACTCATTCATTCTNAACCCTCACTGGATCCATTTTCTGGGACCAAGCCTTCAAGACACATGCCTTTATGCAGGGAACTTCATATTCAAACCATAACAAATTTAGTAGCTTCCTTATTACACATCTCTAGCTAATCACAAAATTCACTGTGTCCATATCTTGGGTACACTAATGTTTTGGCTCCTATAGGATTTTAGTTCCCTACTCCTGTATCTGATATTAAGTCAGTACAGATCAGTTCATACTGTACCAGTTCACACAAAAGTGGTCGCTGAAGCTGGCATTTAATTATCGTTAATAACAGTCCACCATCCTAAACCATCTGAATGCCATCTAGTTGATACTGTCAGGCAAGACTTGCTGAAATGCCTCCTCAATCTAGCAACTAAAGAGAAATGCTTGGCCCTTTCAAATGCCTCCAGGACTCTAGACCTGCAAAGACAAGCTTCTCTCCTGATGTTGCACCAAGTCATAGAAGATATCAAATATGTTTAATCTGACCCTAGATGAAAGTATTTCTCTATTGATTCTCAAAGAGCTAGATTCATTTTTTTCAAAGGTGATACTTGAAATTAGTACTTCTTAACTTATAACAGTCTGGGGGAGCATGGGTGTGTGTGTGTGTATGTGTGTGTGTGTGTGTGTAACACCTGTAGGAATAGGAGTAGAGGCCACAGGTTGATGATAAGTGTCTGTCTCTAACACACTCTACCTTATTTTTTGAGACAGCGTTCTTATTGAACCTGGAGCTCACAGAGTGGCTAGCACAGTTGGGCAAGCATGCTCCTGTGATCTGTCTTCATCCCAGTAGCACTGGGTTTACAGGCACAAGCCACTGGGACTGTTTTTACTTGGGTGCTAAGGATCCAAACTCAGGTCCTTATGCTTGCAGAGCAAATACTCAACCACTGAGCCAGGTCCCCAGTAAGGTCCATGAGCCTATCTTGACACACTGGTCAATGAAGCAAAATGGTTTTGTCAGAGAATTGTGGTATACTCATCCCATGACATCCAGTAACTGCCAGCCATTAATAAATACACACATTAAATAATTGCATTGCAGTAACATGTTTTAACTAGGCAGTCTTCTACAAAACCATTTAAAAGTTCACTTTCAGCAGGGTAGTAGTGGCACACACCTTTAATCCCAGCACTTGGGAGGCAAGACACAGTCGGATCTCTGAGTTTGAGGCCAACCCGGTCTACAGAACTGGTTCCAGAACAGGCAAGGCTACACAGAGAAACCTTGTCTAGAAAAACCAATAAAATAAAATAAAATAAAAACTTACTTTCATTTAGAACTTTACCACATACATTTACATAGTGGAGTATTATTCAGCTGTTAAAAAGAAGGACACCAGGAAACTTGAAGTCAAATGGATGGAACTAGAAAAAAAAATCATCCTGAGTGATGTAACCCAGTTCGAGATAAACAAACATGGTATGTACTCACTCATAAGTGGATAATANCTATAAAATAAAGGATAACTATGCTACAATCCTAAGACCCAGAGAGACTAGGTAACATGGAGGGTTCATGGAGGATGCCCAGATCTCCCTGGGAAGGGGAAATAGAAGAGATGTCCTGAGTTGACTGTGGGTGGGGATGGGAACATGAGCAATCAGGTTGTGGGGAAGCATGACACGGAGGGAGATAGGACTGAAAGAGACGACTGGAGGGAGGCAGTATTTTGGGGTCAGTTTAAAACCCAGCATAAGGGAATCTCTCCCAGGAATCTACAAGCATGACCCCAGCTAAGATTCCTAGCAATACCAGATATGTAACCTGAACTGCCCATCTCCTGTGACCAGATTGGTGCCTATCCCAATTGTCATCTGAGAGGTGTCATCCAGAAATTGATGGAAACAGATGCAGTCTTACAACCTAACATTAAATGGAGTTCAGGAAATCCTGCAGAAGGGGAGGAGAAAGGATTGTAGGAGCCAGAGGGGTCAAGGACTAAAGGTCACAAAGGTCACAAAGACTAAACCAACAACCAGGGAGCTTGTATGAAACTGATCTAGGCACTCTGCATATATGTTACAGTTGTGTAGCTTGGTCTGCTTGTGGGACTCCTAACAGAGGGAACAGGGGCTGTCTCCAACTCTTTTACTGGTTTTTGGGACCCTACTCCTCATATTGGGTTGCCTTGCCCAGCCTTAATACATGGGGAGGTGCTTAGTCTTACTGCAACTTGATATGCCGTGTTTTGTTGATACTCATGGGACACCTGTCCTTTCCTAAGCAGAAACAGAGGAGTGGATTGGGGGGGTAGGAACAGAGAGGGGGTGGAGGGAGGGACTGGGGGAGGAACTGAGGCCAGGGTGTAAAATAAATAAATAAATTTATTAAAACAAACAAAAAAACTCTGTTAAAGTATAAACAAAGACAGCTCAAGCTATTAGGGCCACTTGAGTGCAAAAAAGAAGAAGAAGAATAACTTAACCACATACAAAATGCATTTATTAATTGATTTGTTCACCACACAAATATGTGCTACAAATTTCATTTGCTTCCCATTATTCATGTCAGCCCAATTTATCCTACCTACATACAGGTAAATTAAGGCTCAAGAAAATGAATCATTTGCTAAAAGTCACATAAATATTGACAGAAGTGTGACTTGAATTAAATTCTCCCAACTCCTGGCTCTGGGCAAAGCTGAGCTTATTTGATGTTCTTACAATGCTTTCCGTGTAAGGAAAATTACCCCGTTTGGTCACTGACCGAGCTCAGACCACCTGGTTGCTGAGCTAACACAGATGATGAAAAGATACAGATGTAAGTTTTCTGCATCACAGCCACTACACTTTTGCTCTTAAATCTTTATTTCCTATTATGGAAAATATTACATGACCTGCTTTCTCCCCCTTTGAGAGACTTGAAGTCAATGTTTTCAATGCCTGTATTACTTACCTTGAGCTCTTTGCATTCTCTGTATCTCACGCGTTTATTTTAGAACAGTTTGTGNCAACTTCTTTGTTACAGTTTGTTAGTCAGTGCTATATTTTGAGTAATATTTGGTCCAATTTTATCCAAATATGCCACATTTAGATCAGAACATTTGATTGTTTATATGATTAGTACTTCCTTATCTTGCTGACACTTTCCTCCAATGGGTTTTTACCGAAGATACAACATAAAAATTGCCCACTTATGGAGTAGTTTCTCTGTTTTAAAGTATCCATTAGCTTTAATTTTATCTATCTATATTTGGACACTAACAACTTTTTAAAATGAGTAAAAACAATACCAACTTTACCAATATCTTAAATTATCTGAAAGGAGTTTCAGTGAAGGCCTGGTCATGATGGTGTGCTAGAGGCCTTGAACCAGACCAATGTCTCATTGCAATGAACATTTTGTGGATGGGGCTGGTTGAACAAAAGGGTATACTGCATGACACATCACAACACTCAATGCCACTAGGATGAATGAAGAGGTGTTGGAGTGATGGAGGATAGAGGTAGATTTGTTTGTTTGTTTGTTTGTTTGTTTGTTTGGTCTTATCTTTAATTGATTTAGGAGGACTTTGGAGAGATGCTGCAGGGGTGAGGGGAGGATACGGAGGGACTGGGAGGTGAGCGACATTGGGGTGCCTGATGTGAAATTCCCAAAGAACCAATAAAANATTATGTTACAAAAAATTACAAATTTACCAATGTCTTAAAATTACACCCTTGTCTATCTCCTAAGTAATCTTACAGACTTTTGACAAAGCATTTGAAATGTTTCTGATTTTAATATCTGCTACTAATTTAAAATTCTTTAAAATATATAAACTATAGAATGGCCTAAGCAATATCTGCATCATTACAATAGCACTGACATGCCAGTGTAGATGGGGGGAGGGGATCTCACAAAGCCCCACTCCTAAATAAAGAGCTACAGGTAGTTAATGACTACTGAGAAAGGGACACTCAGTCTTTTCCAGGGATGAGCCCCCTGATAGGTTGCCCAGGGGCCAGTGGTCATCTTTAAATACATATACATACAAGCAACATTAAATGGACTCAGCAGGTGTTACACATAATATATACATATGTATATATATAAAATTGAAAAGAAAGAGGTCAATAATTTAAGAAGGAGTAGGGAGACATGGGAGAAGTTGCTGGGGGAAGGAATAGAAATGATGTAAATACAGTACTCATATATAAATTTTCAGAATATAAAATATTTAAACTCAAAAAATATATGAAGGTATTTGCCCTGAAAGAATATACTGAACCAGAATCCAAATGTGATTTTAAGTGCAATTTTTAATATCCTTATTTATTTAAAGTAATAACTTCATTCATAAATGCCAGTGATAAACAATACTGGCATACAAAATAATCTCATGTTTGAAAAACATTAAAATAATCCTTAAAAAATTNAACACTTACTCAATTCTAGATTTTGGTCTCATTTTAAGAGCAAAGAGATAAAACAAAAAAAATTGGGGGAAATGGGAATAACTCTTTACTGATCAACCATGTCACTAAATAATAAAGATCAAATTAAAAATTAAAAATTAAAAAGCATCATTGTGCTTTTAGATAGTAAAGAGGCAAGCCTAGTGGGGTAAGGGTAATTTTAAATCCCAATTCTATTTACTTGGAGGCTTTTTAAAGGGTCAAAAGGAGTACAGTAGAAAACTAATAAATAATGGAAATGTGAGTCCATCGTTGGCCATGAACTGAATTTTTCAATCATTAAAAAAAAATGCTGTATAAGACACTTGATAGTGATTTAGATAGGAAGACTAGGGATGGCAGTGCTTACAGAATAACTCTGGACAAGGAAGGCAATGCTATATATATAGAATAAAAGTGTATTCTAGTGACAGAAGAACTGTTGTGTCTAAAGCAGAAAGGTTCTGAAGTTATCAACTGTTCATGAATAATTGGATACCTTCTAGTACAAATGAGCCATAGTGAGGGCTTAATACAGGCCTCCCTGTCCCACTGGAGTACCATCAGTAGTCATATCTACCAGAGGATGTCTTTAATGGAATGACAACATTGACAGATGATTTTTAGTAAGGAGCAAGCTCGTGTTACTGAAATTATGGAGTCTCCATTGTAGCCATTTTGTTCATGAGCCTAAGAGCCAACTGTTGGGGAAAAGGTGGGCAGAAACGAAGTCATCCTGTGCACCTGACACTGAGTTCTTCATGTCCTGAAGAGTGTTTCAGTACTTTGCCATTCCAAGGAGTCTATTCCTTAATCTTTCCCCAGTTCTACGTTCTATCAATTCCCCAATCTTTCTATGCATCTGGCCAAGCTGTTAGCAACTTGTCACTTCCCTAACTCCATATTCCTGACCCATTTTCCTGCACCCACAAAGCAATCAATCAGATGCACTGCTTGCTATTTTCCCTACTGATGGGATTTTGTTTCCGCAATATCCTTTGGAGCCCTCGCTGAAGGAGACAGCAAGTTCTAACATGTTGTCCAAGATTCACCTCTAAACCAAGCACTTGATCATTTGCCTTGTCACTCAGCTCATGAGAAAGAACCCCTTGTGAGGTCTTGTACCTTCCAGGTAAGACTAGATAGAGAAGTAGAAGCACATTCAAGAAGACCACCCCGTAAGCTCATATAGTTGTGTCCTCAGCAGGTTCTGAGCAATCCATCCAGTGTTCCAACACCACTTGATGATGACATGCTTCCTTTGCTTACATGTGAGTGTGGTATGAGTGTGTGTGTGTGTCTGTCTGTCTGTCTGTCTGCTTACATGGTATAGGCATGCATGCAGATGTCTATTACCTGATGGAGGCTAGACGATGATGTCACATGTCTTTCTCACTTGCTTTCTAGCTTGTATATTGAGGCAGAGTCTCCCACTTGAACCCAGAATTAGTATGTTCAGATAGTATAGCTAACCACCTTGCTTCAGGGATCCCATGTGTCCAGCCTCCCAAGTGCTGGAATTTCAGAGCGTTGCCATGCCCAGCAGGTATTTGCATGGATGCTGGGGATCTGAATTCCAGGCCTCATGTTTGCACAGCAGGTGTTTTACCCCTGAACCATCTCTCTAGCCCATAATGGAGTACTTCCGAGCACACCAGATTTTATGATACTTTGGATAGGGCAGTTCCAGTCTGATGGCATGTATTATATCTTGGCCAGATATTTAGTGTCTGCCAGGGACTAACAATAATTCATTGGAGAAATGATTTCTCAAATAGGTGAAGAACTTGTTTCTAAACCCCTAAAGGTCTTCCACTGGCAGCTATTAGGAACTATATGCAACCTTATATTTGCCACAAACATTGTTATTTTTGCNATTGTTATATTTGCCACAAACACTGTTATTGACTCAGTGCAAAGAGCTACTTAAGCTTAAGCTGAACATGGAGCCATCTCTTTGGTTTTCATAAAAACTGACAATTTCAGGGGTAATTGGTGAATAAAGTGCATTACTGTCCTCCTTCCTCTCTATAACTACAACTAATAATTGAAATAATTAACTTATAGGGAGAACGTTAAGACATTTTATTTGGGGCCTTTTGTTTTGGAGGTTTCAGTCTGTGATTAGTTGGTTCCATTGTTTTGAGCCTGTGGTAAGGTGGTACATCATGGTGGGAACACATTGTGGAGAAAATGCTTATCCAATGGCTAGGAAGAAGCAAGAAAGATCAAGAAGAGCCTAGGGTCCCATCATCCCATTCAAAGACAATCCCCTTTGACCTAAAGATCACACACCAGGCCTCGTATCTTAAAGGTTCTACTAGCTCCCATGAAGGCCCCTTTAGAAACCAAATCTTTAACACATGGGGCTTTGTGGGATATTTAATATCCAAACTATAGAACAGGTCAACTCAATACAATAAACTGTGGTTTACATTGCTACCAGAAGCCCCCTTTAAAATGAGGAAAAAATGAAACTATGGACTTATAAGTTAACAAACTTCATCAATGAATATATACATATATCAAATAACTATAAAATAATTTCATATTCCCTGTAGCCACATTAACAAAATGCATTTAATTTATTTAAAGCCAAAATCCTATAATGGCCAAATTCTATTTCAAATTCTTTTTATATCAACAACACGAATGTTTTAACCATCTTCATTCATCATTTCACCAGTTTTTATCATTAGTTATTGTTCTAATACTGGACTATTACAAATGATGAATAAGGCATCAGCTTGAACAATAAAGAAAGTCAGCATGCAAGCCATTATCTCCTCTTCTGGTCTCAATTGTGCATGCCTATGCTGTGATACACATACAAAATTTTATCTGACTCAAGCTCTTTCGTACTTGAAAAAATTAAAGTAAAAATTTTTAAATCAAAACTTCAGAAAGAATATCCAGCAAAACAATTCCCTATTGATGACTAATATCAGGTTGATTCATTTATCTTTCTAGGTTAATTGCTTTTATTCAAACCTGGAATATTTGACCATAGTTCCATGTTAAAGATGACTATGGGCCTCAACATCCCACAATCCTAACACAATTATTTCTACATATTAGTCTCCTAATATTTCCCTGTATACACAAATGTTTCCTTACCATGCATTCATTATTTCAGCAAGCATTAACTGAGAGTCTGCTCAGTACTGACATTGCTGTATCCAAGGCATTTGCACAATTCTGTATTTTCCTTTTAAACAGAAAATAACACAATGTATTTTTGACAGTATACATTTTATCACATCCCTGCCAGGTAATGTTAAGTTTTCGAGTATCATTTCACTAAAGTATAACTGTTATANTAAAGACAAATGGAATAATAGTAAAAAAATATTACTTTCTGTGAGTGGGTAGAAAATTACATATTGTCACATACAATATATTGAAGACAACACTTGGTACCGAGTAAATATCACTTGAATTACTTTTGTTCATCTCTATTACATCACCCAACCACATTACCACAAATTCTCTTTTTCCTNATGTTCTTCCTGGTTCTTACACATGTGCATGTTCCTTTTTCCCATTGATCTGCCACAATATTCTGTTTTAATGACTCATAGGATTCTTGAAATTGGTAGTTCATTTTCTAAATTTGTGCACATTGCCATATTCTGCTCTCCTGGACAGTAACTTACTAAAGTTCTACTCTGCTGAGGGACTTGACACATTTGGTACACTAAGTAACTATTCACAATGTCGGAAAAAAAAGTCAACCATTGCTGTGGGATGGTCCTTCTATACACTGTGAATGTGTATTGCTCTCATTGGTTGATAATAAAGCTGTTTGGCCAATGGTGAGGCAAGGTAAGTTTAGGTGGTACATTCAAACTGAGTACAGAGATGAAGAGAGGTAGAGTCAAGAGATATACCAGAGATGCCCAAAAAGCAGGATGCTGGAGGACCGATAAGCCATGGACCATGTGGCAATAAATAAATTAATAGGAATGGGTTAATTTAAATGTAAGAGCTAGTTAATAATAAGCCTGAGCCATGGGCCAAACATTTATAATTAGTATAAACCTCTGTATGGTAATTTGGGAAGCAGCTTCTGGGTATTTTATAACAGGCAGGACAGAAACCTCACCTCCATTTACAAACTATTGTTACATTCTAAGAGTAGAAAAAGAATGACTTGGTCAGTGTGTCGTCTATTAAAATGACACCAATTTTCAATTGATTTCAGTTTTCAGTTAAATCATCCATTCCCTTTGCATTCATATTCATCTAAGTGAGAGGCTACTTTGCTATGCCACGACCCATTTTATTCTCATAATATTTTTTACTACAAATCATTTCTTTTGACAGCTCACAACATTTATTGAAGGTAAGTTCCTGATTCTTTTAGAAACCTCTACTCTGAGCTGGGCATGGTGATGCACACCTTCAATCTCAGCACTGGGGAGCAGACGGGGGCAGGTGGATCACTGTGAGTTCAAGGCCAGCCTGGTCTACTTAGTGAGTTCCAGGACAGCCAGGACTACGGAAAGAGAGAAAACAAAAGAAACTCTATTCTGTCACGCTTCCATTTGCCATTCCTCAAACAAGTACTGTAACTGTTTCCAAAAATCCTATGTTAATATTCCAGCTTACTAATTATCACATACTTTTTGCTAAATTTAGCAAGGTTCTATATCTTTCATAAAACACCAGAATCCTTTTGTTCTTAGCACCCTCCTCCATTTACAAGCACAAGCACTCCTATCATTTTGCTAATTAAAATCATTAAATGGTTTTTCAAATGCCCACTTTGCATCTATATGAGGGAATTAAAATGAAAATTTATTCACAGCCCCTTATACATGACNCAAATCCACAGAACCTTTGTTTCAAGTCAATATGTTCACTATAAGTAACATTATTATAGAATAATTTAGGAGCATGAAGCTATCTGATTGGCCTCCAGCCATCAGTTTATAAACTTATCAGCGTAATTCCATTCTTATCTCTAAACTCTTGACCATGAGTTATGAGTTTAAGATGAAACAATAATTGCATTAGTTGTAGTTATACTTGATGAATGAATAAATGGAAAAAATATTATACTTCAGAGATACACGTTAATATAATCAATCATATAATTATACAATGCCATAATTCAAAGCCTTTATGTAGTGAATATATTATATAACATACACTTAGAAAATTTAATTCAAGTTTAAAGCTCTAGGTTAATGTGGAAAAAACTTAAAACGTGAGTGTTTTTCCAATTTTCAATTCTGCTAAATTCCAAACTAAAATTATAAAAATTCATAGCAAAGAATTATTTCTAACCTGGTAAACATCATCACATAATTCATTTTGTGACTATCTTGGGATTTATACTTTTTTTTACTCATTATCTCTTTTATAGTCCTGAGTAAAATCATGGCCCCATCAACANCAACAACAATATTTTTGTGTTTGCATAGCACTTTGTAATTCTGAAACCGTTCACCTGCACTATTCCATTTGAAATCATTTTGACCAGTACTTTAGGAGGTCTCATTGATAATCCAACATTCTTGTAACCTTCCAAAACCTAAAATCTCACAAATTTTCCTCATCACATGTAAACATCCACAGCAGGGTCAGTTGCCTAACTTTTGTACCTAATTTCCAGGCCCTGCCACTGGCACCAGGACCATGGGTTTCTGCTTTGATACCAGCTGTTTCTAAAACTTGACAAACAGACGTGCTAGAGAGACTCAAGGTGAAAGGAAGGGAAAGCAACTCACTTGGGTTTGCATCCTGTCTTTCCACTGTTACCTCACAAAAGACCCTTTGCTGTCTTGTAATTCTTGAATGTTTCCCCAAACATTGTCATGAAATGCTAACTAACAAGCATGTGCAGACTTCAAACACAATATGTCCTTTAGTACCGTTGCTAAAGACAAGAGAGACCACATTCACCCATGTCACCATGTAAAAAGACTGCTGATATTAGCCAACCATGCTAACTGGTTATTAGGAGATGACCATTTTTAGGCATTTTGCATTATAATTTATATATATATATATATATTGCTGTGCTTTAGGAATTGTTTGGACTGTTAGACATGTCCCATTTAGGGATGAGGACTTAACAATCATTCATTCTCAGCTTTTTGACCAGTTATTAATCTCTACATTAACCATCTCCCTATCCAAGACTCAGTGAACATCACAGAAGACAGAACAGAAAGAGCCAGAGAGTGGGAAGGAGAATTATGATC
>LZPO01117588.1:0-14378 GCA_001675575.1 Neotoma lepida
GGGGACATAATATAATCACCACATGACATTTTATAAAATATCATGACTATATTTTACAATCAGGGAGCCAACAAAAATGGAATTAAGTGCTGTTTATTTCATTTGTTACTTGATGTGCATATATGTGTGTATGTGCATATGCAGATATATAGATTTATATAAACATAGATTTTTATAGAATATAAACCAAGTCTTATTTCATTGCTATGAATTTAATAAATTACTATGCATGGTAAAAGAATTTCCATAACTTGTCATGTGATTATGATTGATGATACAGAGTATAATTTTTCACTGAAGCTTTAAAACATCTAAGTGGACTTTAAAAATCAGGTACACATATTGAGACTAATACGTGCTTTCTTAATGGGATGAGGTGAAGAAGAAGAAAAGATTGGTGGAACTAGGAACTGATTTAATAAAAGCATCTGTGTATAGGACACACTCTCTTAGAGGAACAAGAAGTGATAGGTTTGCCCACTAAGGGCACAGTTAAGCTGAAATGCCTCCTGCAGGCTCTGTGTTAGATAGTGACCATTGTGTGGTGGATGGTGCCCTGGCAAAACAAGGTCGCCATACTGAAGGACCTGTGCCTGTTTCGAGTGAGCTCTGCCAGACAGTTTCTCTAAGCTATCAGAAACTTCGAGGGATGTTTCTACTGCAGAGAGCCATCATGTTTGAGGTCACATTACCGCTGAAAGATCAGTGAAGGAAAATAATAGCAGTCCATCTTGGCCCTATTTGGGACTACTTTTAAGAGACCATTCTAAGCTCTGACGCTTTCAGTGATTTAGTTCTAACATCTTTTATATGTGTGTTATATTCTGACACTTCTACTGTCCCCTCACCTGCAAAATTGCCCTTCTTTCCTTGTGCTAACCAAATCTAAACCTTAGTATTAACAAGTTGCATACTATACTCTCAAAGCTACTTCATCTGGGAATCCAGCTTTCAAATCCATAGGACTGGGAGAGAACAGCTGTCTTTGAGAAAATCATTGAGTACGTTTTCTTTACTTATCCTCATGACTGGGAAATTTACTCAAAAATGAGGAATATTGTTGATAAAAGAGAATAGAATGGGTTGTTGAGATAGAAAGATGTTCATTCTTTTAAAGTCTATTAAACTCTAGGAAAGAATATAACTTGACCATTAGAGCATTCTTTTCCCTGCTAATTGTTCTCAAAACAGATTTCCTTCTTTTGAAAATTAGTGAGTCAAACTAAACTGTATTTATTTAAAAATTGCCGAGTAGTTAAGGCTGTGCTGTNGCTGCTAGATCTTGGGAAAGTAATCACGTATTTCTTGTCTATTTGTGACATATTGCAACAAAAGTATGGTGTTTTAGAAAATAATTCCTATGTCTAAACACCTTTTTCCCTATTCTGCTTCCTTGGGGTTGTTAAAGATGTTGAAAGAAAACAAAACAACCCCAAATGCCAAAATAATCATCTTCAAAGTAAGAAACATGTGCTCAAAGACAGACATTTCTATGCCTTAGCTTCTCTACTGAGTCTCTGTTAATCAGTTTTAATAGATATTCTCTTAAAAGATTTTTAGTTTCTTTTAAAGCATTTTATTTTTATTTATGTTTATACATGTATTCAATTTTGACTGTATGTGCACCAGTGTGTACTAATGTTCCAAGATGCTAGAAGAGTGTGTCTGATCCCCTGAAGCTGGAGTTACATGTGGTTGTGTGTTGTCCCATATTGGTGCTGGAAACCCAACTTTGGACCTCTGCAAGAGCAATAAATAATCTTAGCCACAGAGTAATTTCTCAAGCACTGTTTTCTAAGATTATTTACTATCACATAACTTATGCAAGCAACCAGTATTTACATAGACCAGGGATGAAGAAGAATATTTCCAATCATTTCAAATATTATTGATTAGTATCCCATACATTTATTCAATGCATATCAAACATCTTCATCCATAACTACATTTCTCCAAATCCTCCTAATTTTCCTTCCTCATATCTGGCCACAGCCTTATGTCCTTTTTATTTTTATTTATTTTTTGTTATTAATTAATCTGTAAGCCCAATTATTACTTCCCATATGCAAATGGACATGTGGTTACCCACTATGGCATGGCACTCTGTCAGCATCCACAGGCCTAAAGAAGAGTGAAGTTCCTTCTCTTAGCAGCTATCAAATGCCAATAGCTTCTTTGATAGGGGTAGAGCCTCAGGGCTGATGCTTCATCCATGCTTTAATTTCAACTGGCTTGATCTTGTGCAGATAACCACAGTTGCTATGAACTCCTATGACACAGCCATACCTTGTCCAAACTTCAGCATTTTATTGCTCTCCTCTTTATCTACAAGCTTTGGTTCTTTGCACCCCCTCTTCTTCAAGTCTAAGGTTTGATCTACTGATAGAGAGGCTGCTTATGTGAGATGCTTTCTGAATCTGTACTTGTATTTACTTTCTTATTTACTTTTTTTAATAAAAAATTCTCAAATTTTATCACTAGAATATCAGAATTGGCTTTTGTGTGTTTGCAAAAGACAACTATTCTACAATTATCAATGGCATGTCTCAGCTATGAAACATGAGCATTACAGAAAATTAATTACGTAAAACTTAATTTATTACTTAAAATACTATATAAAAAGTATTTTACATTGCTTTTCATGATATTGTATATATTAAACAATGCATACAATTAAATTGTATTGATACAAAGGTAAAAGTGCAAAATTAATTTCACCATAATTATTTTATGGTATCTTGATAATAGCTATACTATTGATATTGTATATGGCTATTGAATATTTTCAATGGAATTTGGGGTAGCACTCAGTTCTTAAATGCAACTTACTCTTTCTGTTAAATACATTTATTTATTTTACATAACAGCTGCAGTTTCCCTTTCCTTCTCTCTTCCCAGTCCTTCTCCCTCACACTTCCTCTGTTCCCAGCCCCCACCCAACTCCTTCTCCATTTCTGTTTAGGAAAGGGCAGGTCTCCCATGAGTATCAATAAAGCACAGCATATCAAGTAGCACCTACCCATATATTAAGGCTGGGTAAAGTGACCCAGTATGAGGAGTAGCATCCTGAAAGCCAGTAAGAGAGTCAGAGTCTGTTGCCACTGTTAGGAGTCTCACAAGAGGACGAAGCTACACAATTGTAACATTTGTGCAGAAGACCTAGGTCAGTCTCCTGGTTGTCAGTTCAGCATATGTGAGCCCCTTTGATCCCAGGATAGTTGATTCTGTGAGTTTTCTTGTGGTGTCCTTGACTCTTCTGGCTTTGACAATCCTTTCTGTACCTCTTCTGTGAGATTCTTCCAATTAGCCTAATGTTTAGTTGTAGTTCTGCATCAATTTCCATTAGTCACTGGATGAAGTGTGTCTGATGACAATTGGGCTATGTCAATGAATATGATCAGTTCAGCCTACATATCTGCTATTGAGAGAAATCTTAGCTGGGGTCATTTTGTTAATTTCTGGGAGATTCAATTGCTCCAAGTTTTTACCTGCCCCCAAAATGTCCCCCCTTTCCAGTTTGTTTCAGTACTCTTCCCCCCTGTCTCCTTTCCAACCTGATCCCTCATGTTCCTATCCCCACCTGCCCTCAGTACACTCACATGAAATCACTTCTATTTCCAGTTCCCAGAGAGATCCAGGCATCCTCGCATGAACCCTCCTTGCTACCTAGTCTNTCTGGGTCTGTGGATTGTAGCACAGTTATCCTTTGTTTTACAGCCAATACACAACTATGAGTGAGTACATACCATTCTTTTCTTTATAGGTCTGGGTTATCTCACTCAAGATGATTTTTTCTAGTTCCATCCATTTGCCTTCAAATTTCCTGGTGTCCTTGTTTTTAATAGTTGAATAATACTCCATTATGTAAAAGTACCAAATTTTCTTCATTCAGTCCTTGGCTGAGGGATGTCTAGGTTGTTTCCAGGTTCTGGTTATTACAAATAAAGCTGATAGGAACATAGTTGAGCAAGTGTCTTAGTGGTATAATTGAACATCCTTTGAGTTTATGCCCAAGAGTGCTATTAGCTGGGTCTTGTGGTCGACTGGTTCTCAGTTTTCTGAGAAACTGTCACACTGACTTCCAAAGTGGCTGTACAAATTTGCACTCCCACCAGAAATGGAAGAATGTTCCTCTTGCTCCACGTCCTCTTCAGCATGTGCTGTAGCTTGTGTTTTTGATCTTAGCCATTCTGACAGGTGTAAGATGGAATCTCAAAGTAGTTTTGGTTTGCTCTTTCCTGATGGTTAAGGATGTTGAATATCTCAAGTGTTTCTCAGCCATTAGAGACCTTTCTGCTGAGGATTCTCTATTTAGAGCTGTACCTCATTTTTTAACCGTATTATTTGCTTTGTTGATCTAGTTTCTTGAGTTCATTATATTTTGGAAATCAGCCCTCTGTCAGATGTGGGGTTGGTGAAGATCTTTTCCCATTCTATAAGCTACCATTTTGTCCTATTAATGCTGTACTTTGCCTTACAGAAACTTCAATTTCATGATGTTCCATTTATTATTTGTCAATCTTAGTGCCTATGCTATTGGTATTTTTTTCAAGATGTTGTCTCCTGTACCAATGTGTTCAAGACTATTTCCCACTTTCTCTTCTATCAGGTTCAATATATTTGGATTATGTTGAGGTCTTTGATTCACTTGGACTTGAGTTTTGTGCAGGGTGATAGCTATGTGTCTATTTGCATTCTTCTACCTGCTGACATCTAATTTGACAAGCACCATTTTGTGCTTTCATTTTTTGAAAATGAAATCTTTGCTTNTCAAAGCATCTTTGAAAGATGCTTTCATTTTTCCATTGTACAATTTTGGCTTCTTTTTCAAAAATCAGGTGTCCATAACTGTGTGGATTTATGTCTGGGTCTTCCATTAGGTTACATTGATACACCTGTCTATTTTTATGCCCAAACCATACTGTTTTATTATTATAGCTCTGTAGTATAGTTTGAAATTAAGGATAGTGATACCTCTGGAAGTTCTTTTATTGTACAGGATTGTTTTAGCTATCCTGGATTTTTGTTTTACTTTGTTTTTCCATATAAAGTGGAGTATTGTTCTTTCAAGGTCTGTAAAGAATTGTGTTGAGATTTTAATGAGGATTGAATTCAATCTGTAGTTTGCTTTTGGTAAGATGGCCAATTTTACTATGTTTATCCTACCAATTCATGAGCATGGGAGCTATTTCTGTCTTCTGATATCTTCTATTTCCTTTTTCAAAGACTTGAAGTTCTTGTTATACAGGTCTTTCACTTGTTTGATTATGGTTACACCAAGATATTTTGTATTATTTGAGGCTATTGTAATGGGTGTTAATTCTGAGTTCTTTGTCAACCCATTTATCATNTGTATATAGGAGAGGTAGTGATGTTTTTATTGATCTTGTATTCAGCCACTGGAATAAAGATGTTTATCTACTGCCAGAGTTGTCTGGTGGAGTTTGTGGGGTCTCTTATGTATACTATTATATCTAGGAATAATGATACTTTGACTTATTCCTTCCAATTTGTATCCCTTTGAATTCATTTAGTTGTCTTATTGCTCCAGCTAGAACATCAAGTACTATATTGAACAGGTATGGAGACAGTGAACAGCCTTATCTTGTTCCTGATTGTAGTATAATTTCTTTGAGTTTTTCTCCATTTAATTTGATGTTGGCAATCATCTTGCTGTATATTGCATATATATATATATATATATACATACATATATATATACATATACATATATATACATATATATGTAGCATATATCCCTGATCTCTCCTAGACTTTCATCATGAATGGGTGTTGGACTTTGTCAAAGGCTTTAAGGCTTTTACAGCATTGGACAACATGACCATGTGTTTCTCTTCTTTCAATTTTCTATGTGGCAGATTACATTGACAGATTTCTATATGTTGAACCATCCCTGCACCTCTGCGATAAAGCCTACTTTGTCATGGAGGATGATCTTTGTGGTGTGTTCTTGGATTTGGTTTGCCAGTATTTTTAATTGAGTATTTTTGCATCAATGTTCATGAAGGAAATCGGTCTGCAATTCTCTTTCTTTGTTCAGTGTATTTGTATTCCTTCTTTATTTGCTTTTCTTAGCTTTCTTTTGGGGACTTATTGATGTCTTCCAATTTTTGTTTGGCTTTTCCTCAATTTCTTTAAGATATTTTTTTCATATTCTCTTTAAGGATCTCTACCATCTTCATAAAGCCATTTTTAAGGTCATTTTCTTGTACGTCAGCTGTGTTGAATTGTTCAAATACTGCTGTTGTAGGATAACTGGGTTCTGGTGATGATGCCATATTACCCTTTCTACTACTGATTGTGTTCTGACACTGGTGTTTAGGCATCTGGATTCAGGATGATTTTAAGTCTAGGTATTGATTCATGCATTTGTCTTTGCTGAATGGATGTTTTGTTCCTTGGTTTCTCTTTCCTCTCTGATCTTCTGGCCTAAATGATCAAGTGTTCTAGTGATCTTCAGGTCCAGTAGGGTGTCCCCTCTGGAGATTTTAGGGGCTAGAGGTCCCTAGATCCGGCCTGGCCTCTGGTAAAGTTAAAGTCTTCTTCCAGAATTGTAGACCAGATTATGGAGCCCTGGTGTGTGTGTGTGTGTGTGTGTGTGTGTGTGTGTGTGTTCTGTCTGCGGTTTGGGGCAGGTTTAAAGGGGTGTTGTGTGTGGTAGGTAGTGTTTTACCTAGGGCTCCGAAGACCAGTCTGGCTTCTTGTAAGGCTTCCCGGACTGTGGGCCCTTGTGTGGAATTCAGGGGAGGGGGTACAATTTGCAGGTGTTGGGCAGGCCTTAAGGAATGTTAGGGGCTATGAGCAGTGTCTTACCTGGAGTTCCTTTATTGTGCCTGGCCACTGATAAAGCCAAAGACTTCTTTTTGCCTTCTAATGTGTATGCCTTAGGTCTCTTCGTAGGTGTTGTAGACATTTACCAAAGGCAATCTTTGATTTACATGTCCCTTCTGAATTCTTTATTTTCTTTTCTATATTGTAGTTTATGGACATAGTTACTCTGGAGGAAGAGATGAACATTGTTAGAGTTGCACCAAGCAGGCTCAAGATATAAGTGCAAATTGTTTCCTCTCCCTGACATGTAGGGACAATTATTACCTCTTCTGCTGTATGAGGCACAAATGAGAATGTAAAGCTGCTGTTACTTTCTATGATGCTTTTGCATCACTCCTATTCTAGTTACCCTCTTTTTTTTTTTTTCGGTTTTTCAAGACAGGGTTTCACTGTGTAGTTTTGGCGCCTTTCCTGGCACTCACTCAGTAGCCCAGGCTGGCCTCGAACTCACAATGATCNGCCTGCCTCTGCCTCCCAAGTGCTGGGATTAAAGGCGTGTGCCACCACTGCCCGGCTCTAGTTACCTTCTTATAACTTGGTTGTACGTATGAAGTCTTGGAACATGGAATTATTATAACCAGAGCAGGCTACTCAAGCTCCCAGTTGAACCTAATGATATCTCCTTGTCCAGATGCTTGGATTATGTTTGTTAGATGAAATTCTGATAACTTCTAAAGCCAGAATTTTATGCCTTCTCAAACTTTTATCACTACACAGAGGTTCTTTGCATGGAATTACAATCTGAGAAAACAAGATTGAGTCACGAATGTTGTAAAAGGAAATTAGGGCATTGTTTTACTTAAATGGAGTTTCTGGATTGATGCCTAGAAATAGGATAAAGGCCATATAATTAGGCTGAATACATAATTGATTGCATATTTATTCATGAAGAACTATGTGGTTTTTTTTTTTTCAGCCAGACTGGTCTAGAACTCTTTACATAATGCAAGGTACCTTCGAATCCTTGGTAATCCTCATGTTTCAGCCTCATGAGCNCACGCTTGTTTTTCCACTCTAAAGAGGAACGCGAATCAGAAAACAGGCAAGGGACTGTGAATGCTTGAAGACTGACATGTCCTTTCCTCTAAGACACACACGTGACAGCCATTTTTATACCCAAGTGTTTATATTTAGCGTCTGATTTTCTAGGCTTATCATTGTGGAAAACAGGTGCCAGGTTTGGGGTAGAAGAAGATTACAGAAATAAAGCAAATGTTCTATCCTGGTTAGTTGTTATTGTTTTGTCAATTGACATGAGCTAGAGAGAATCTCAAGTTAGAAAGTGGCCACAGCAGATTGGGTGGTGGGCAAGCCTCTCATGTATTTCCTGATTAATCATTGATTTGGGAAGGTTCAGTCCACTGTGAGTGGTGCTATCCCCAGGCAGGTGGTCCTGAATGGTATAGAAAAACAGGTCAAGAAAGCCATGGAGAGAAGCTACTAAGCAGTGTTCCTCTATGGTCTCTGCTTCAGTTCCTTCCTCCAGGCTCCTGCCTTGAGTTCATGCTCTGAATTCCCTGGGTGTTGCACTAAAAGCTATAAGATAAGATACTTGCCCCCAATTTTCTTTTGGCCTTGGTATTCTATCACACCAATAGAAGTGCTAACCAAGACAGTAACCATGTCTTTTCAAAAGTAATCATTATTATTCAGCAAAAAATTCATCAAAGAATTAATTCATTGATGAAGTTAACATCCTCACGATATAAGAACCTCTCCATAGTACTTCAAGCTGTGTCTCCATTTTTCAACACATGACATTTGGGGGAAGGACTTCACATCCTATCCAACACTGCCTATATCCAAAATTGATTTCCTTGTTCCACATTGAATTGATACATACCTATTCCCCATAGCAATATACTTTGTGAAGTTTTACTTTATTTTTTAGTTTATAGATTAACCAATGTGTACTTCGTTCCAAGGCTTTTATTTCTCACTGTGTTTGGTAGCACTTGCATCAGGATCCATGTGATATTAGAAATGATGTAAAAGGCAGCAGGTGAATTGGAGCCTGTTCTTAATGAGTCAGACTTAAAAGAGCCAAGATTCTAATTGGAGAGGAGGGGAGCTTGGATGTTATGCTTGTTATTGTTCAATATTTCTGGATGGCAGGAAAGCTTATCTATTAGGAGTCCTTGGATAGCTGGTTTCAGACTCAATGCCTCTCCCTCCAATCCTAATTGCTAATTCATGTGTAAATACTAATCCACCTCAAGAAGTGGCAATGAATGTTATCTGATATAATGTGCATGATGTGTGGTGAACTAAACTCTATAATATGTTCAAAGATCAACTGTGGCTCACGCTGTATTACTGAATTTTCCTCCTCTATTAAGAGAAAAGAAAAACAGCTGAGGCTGGGTTGTATGGTACATTGGCTTCTCATAATTCGCCCTTATATCTTTCTGTCAGCATTATTTCCCTTGGTTTATCATTTGCAGCAAACAGATTAGTAAACACCATTAGCTAGAGTCTAGTAACTACAATCAAATTATATTTGACCAGAGAAATAACCACACCAGAGATCATTTACTACTAATGTGATCTAACTGTTCTTCTAAAGAGAAAACCCTGGTTATAATTACTGAATTACCAAGAATCCCCCAAATAGATTTATAAGCACCAACAACATCTCATAAAGAGTACATAACACTTCATTAAAAAAAATCTGTTTATATAGTATTTGAAAACAGTGATCTCTATGGCAAGTAAACAGAACGTGAGGTTAAGTGGTTAGGAAGGTCAGCATCAGTTCAGTAGTTCAGCATTCTATGTGGATATCCACATGCTCTGAGTATTATGGAGTTCCTGAATTCTACAACTGTATTTCCAAGATGAAAATTTGATCTTAGATCCTCCTTCCTCCATATTCATATTACAAAGGACAATGTCTACTTCATCAGAAATACATAAAAACAAAAAGAAAAATAAATTTCCCCAATACAAATATGCATCAGAGAGAATTCAGAACCTTCCATCCATTATGCAGCTGCAAATGAGATTCCCACAAAAGTCTATTCCAGGACATTTTAAGAAGTAGGTAGATCAGAAGGCAATCATTCATGTTTCAGAAAACATTGCTATACTGTGGAAACTATGTACAAAAGTGAGGTCAAAATAGAAGCAAGCAGAAAGATATTTTTAAAAAACATCATTTGGGGCTCTGAATGTAGTTGTTGGTCACTTTATATATAGTATTTAATTACATAATTCATGATTAAGAGTTAGAAATTAATTGAATAATGTGTATCAAAAATAATTTTCTACTTCTACTAATGCTAGTTGCTTACATGGAAGGGAAGTACTTTAGAATGAGCCCAATTACTTGTCTTTAGGCATTTGAGATAAAATAACACTTTTTAACAATTTCATTTTCTCTGAAATAAGTGGACAGAAATTTTTTCACATATGTTTTACAAAGAAAGTTGATTTTATATTCCAATTTAATGTAGAGATGTTCATTATTTCTGTTAACAATATCCCTGAGATAATAATTCAAAATAATCACAGCTCCTACCTTGAAGATTATTACCTTATTGAGTTAATAAATCTGAATTTGGATGAAATTTAGATACAAGATTAGAGGCAGAATTAATCTTTTGTTAATCCTTTATGTTAACAATTGTTCAAAAGGAAAGTGGCATAAATGTCTGTTATTTTGTCAATCATTCTTTTCATCACAAACTTGTCTAGATAATATCTAAAATGGGTTCTCTAATTCAGAAAAGTCTTCAAAATCCTAAGAAGCCTTCCTTTAAATCCTAAGAATCTATAAAATTCAGGCACCGAAAATACAATAATCAGTTGTATACCTTGTTTTTGTGAGAAAAGTTTTTGCTTAGTATTCAAATCCCAGTCCTCTCAGCTCAGAGAACAGAGGTATGATGAGAAATCAGACATATATTATTACATAATTACATGGATTTCTGAAAGTTTGCATCACAGTCTTTCAAGATGTTGGCTTAATACCTAATCTTGCAAACTCAACCCACATTAAAGCACTCAGGATATTATACTTGGAAAATCTACATGTCACTCTTGTAGCCAGTGTGTCCACTGAGATAGATATATGAAAAAGAAAATTGAACTTTGTACAAGTATATCATTAGCTTATTGGAGAGTCTTTATACTTATTCTCATCAGCACGAAACAGAAGGAATTATACAATATTGATGCTTTAACAATTGCATACTGTAGTAGTTCAATTGTTTCCACTCTTTCTTGTTTTGCGACAGTTGTGCTCAAGGCTTCCCATTTTCCCAAGTACTATTTTAGCTGTATCACACAAATTTTGATGTGGAGTGCTTTCATTGTTATTAAATTCTAAGTGTTGTGCAATGTTCCTGGCTTCTTGATATGGAACTCAAAATTCAGTTGCAAATAGAAACCATTTTCAAATAGCTGTTATAAATAACTGAAATAATACTATTGCTGTAGCACCTCAAGTATATTGAGTTTAAATAAGGTTTGGGCTGCTCTCTGCAATCCCAAACACTAATCTACCTAGAAGTTTTATGGAACAATGAACCATAACTTGAAAAGCAAGCCTTAGTAACAATGATTTCTTAGGCTAAATGAACATATTAGAGTTGATGTCTGCCTGTATTGGTAATAACTATTATTATTGAATATAACTGCAGCATATTGAAGTGCTAAGAAAAATTCAAGATGCTGATTCTAGTTCTTTCTATAAATATTTTATTTATATAGCTATATGGAGATATCCTAACAGAAAATATATTCCAAATTTCCTATGCCAGGGCCTTCCTAAGCAAATTTCTCTATCTGCACCTGTTCCAAGGCCCTTAAGTTGCTATACAAACATAGTAGGTCACAAACATAATTGGACAGTAGTTGTATGTAATCCAGTGGTCATTAACCCTTCCTCAGAATTTTCAATTTTAGTTTGAAAGTCTAGTGAGTGGCTGTAAGAAGATGATTTTTAGCAGATAAGCTGCTTTTACATAACTGGATATATTCTGTTGGTCATAGGTCTTTCTCATGAAACAAACCTTCATTTGGTGGAAGATCAGACACAATACTGAAGCACTTATTAGGAGATAGTAATTACTTTCAGAGGTTGTCTAGTTAATAAATGTGTCATCCTCCAGATCGTTTATGGTGTTATTCCCTAATTCATCTATCATATCAGAATATCAGTGCATCTTTTAATTCTATCATTTCACACTGACAGGCTATACTATTTTCATATACTCAAATCAACTATTTTCATTATGTTTCTGTACCTTCNATAAAACACATGACCAAGACAACTCACAGAAGGAAGGGTTTGTGGGGTTTATGGTTTCAGAAGAATGAGTCAATCAGTGCTGGTACACATGATAGCAGGAAGCTAAAACCTCACATCTACAACAAGTATGAAGAGAAAGCAAACTAAAAGCAGTTAGAAACTCATAATATTCCTTATCAGAAGATAGAATTCTGAAAGCTACTTTATTGAATATAGTCTAAAGTTATTAAAAATCAGCCCATAACNGTATGAATAATATTTCAATTAACTCATTTGCTGTTGTTGATTGTTTCTTTGTTAAACTATGTCTCATCATGCAGTCAGGCTGACCTGGAACTTGTGTTCCTTTGTTACTGTCTTCTAAGGACCAAGATTATATGCAGGTGCCACCATAACCTGCTATGAACTTTAGTTTGTTTGCTTTTTAAATTAATATTTTATTAATTCTTTAAAAACTTCATGCAATGTATTTTCATATTTGGTATTCACACTTTCTCACTCAACTTCTCCCAGATCCATCTTCTTCACCCTATTTCCCTATCTACACAACTTCAAGTTTTCTACTTTTTCTTTTTAAAGTCCATCCACTCCAACTTCTTTTGTACATCTATGTTTGGGAGTATGGTCTCTTTTGGGATGTTTTCAAAACTGAGTTTTCCTTTCCCAGCAACTATAAAATGTCCATAGGGACAGTGTGCCTCCAAAGTGGAATTCTCTTACATTTGAGCACTCCACCTTTTCGGGAAGTGGTTGAGTACTCCGCAGGCCCTTTTCTCTGTACAGTGACAAGCTCAGAGGATCTGTGTTAAATGGCATCTACTGTAAGAAGAAACAGATTTGTTGAGGCTAGAGAGACACATTAACATATGGACATTGGCAATATGTAATTAGGAATAATTTTAATATTATGTCCATATAGCAGAACAATAATAATAGATTGTCCTCTAAGACTTATGATCTAGCTNACCACATGCTCTTGGCCCCATTAACGGTACCAGTTAGTGGTTCCATTTTATAGAGTGAGCTTTAGTTCCAAGCAAAAACTAATTGGATACCCCTATTAACATTCATGCTACCATTGCAGCAATGGACATATCTTGCCAAGCCAGCCATTNTTTTAGTTTGTAAAGTTCACAGTTGGGTGAGGCAGTTGGTAAATTTTAACTTCCTGTATCATACATAGTTCCTTGCCTCATGATAAAAGCTAGGGATGATACTAGTAACTGAATACCAGCTTGATGTTTCCATGTTCCACGACTCAAGTATTTGGCGCCTTCAGCTTATCTCTGAACATCATTCCTTCTGAGCTTCTCTAAATCCTATATTCTTCATTCTTCTGGCCCTATATGAGATCATTGATATTTCAAATAGATTGATTCTTAGAAGTTCATTATCATTTTATGTTGAAGACAGAAGTAGTTTGATATTTAAAGTATAAATTAAATGTTTGTCTCTTGCTTGTATAGTAGCAAATATATTAAAAATATGATACTAAATGTTTTAAAGGTACACATCCTATTTACCTTATAGAAAATGGTAACTAGAATACAGTCTTNTTAGGGCACTTACTAGATAGGAACTTTGGATTGTCATGTACATACACTCTAGCGTTATTGTCACAAGCAGTTTCTTTTCCAATTACAAAAAACCCTGAGAGGCAATTATTCAAAGAGCAAATGAATGTCATACTAGTATGCTCCAGAGTTAAAGATGTAAACATCAATATTAACTTGTTTTTATTTAGGAGCACGAAAAAAAGAATAACTTTTCCTTGATAGTCACTTTGTTTTCAGTGTGTGTGTGTGTGTGTGTGTGTGTGTGTGTGTATGTATGTTGGGGGTGTTGTTACAATTTTTTTCTGCTGGGAATTTGTTACTTTGTGGCATGTTTTTTCTACTACACAATATAAAGATTAATGTTTTCCTTTAAATGTATCATAAAATAAGACAGGAANCACACTGAGCTGTACATAAACCTTTATCTGTCATTCTGAACATTTAAATTTAATTACACAGTGAATATAACATGGTTTCTGAAGAGAACAATAATTATCTGTGAATATTGGCATGTAAATGTTTGGAAGAGAAGTTTAAAACTTCCATTGAAANGGTTCTATTTTTCATAAATTATTTGCATATATCTACTCAGGTACTTTTAAGTCTCATAATCAGACATTTATATTATGGGCACTAGAAACTTGCATTATGCATAACTTGTTATATGAACGAGTTCTTTTAACAAGAAATGAGGTGTATCTAACACCCAGTACATC
>LZPO01117588.1:22858-32913 GCA_001675575.1 Neotoma lepida
TATTGGTTTCCCATCTACTGCAAGAGGAAGCTTCTCTGATGACAGCTAAGTGAAGTACATATTTAGGGGTATAACAAAAGTCATTGGGAGTAATTTTATTGGTACATTACTTCANCAGAACAATAGTATTTGGTTTTCCTGTAGGACCTTGACATACCTAGTCTCAGGTTTTTGACTACCCAAACAGTGTGGGAGAATATGATAGATCCATAGCATGGAGTGGATTTGAAATCAAATCAAGAGTGGTTGATTACCCCCATATTTGTGCCTCTATTGCACCAACATATATTGAATGCAGGTCACCATTGTAGATGAAAGGATTTGCAGCTGTGTTAATGCTACCTTTCTCCTCTGGGAGCACGCAGAGTATCTTCCAATANAATGCACACAAATCAGCCTAGGTGAAGGCTCCAGTTAGGAACTGGCTCTANGTTTTTGTGTTAAATGAGATATGTAAGTCTCCAGAGGTAAGGTCTTACCATGTGGAGAGCAACCAACGACCTAAGCAAAATCCTGGGTTGTTTTGNGGNTTCCATGGTGCCCTTTGGCCAATGACGTAATTAGATGTAACTCATTAGGGCACTGGAGGTTTCATTTTGTGGCCAAGGATTTCTATTGGAGCATTGTCTCCCCATTATTTAGTGAGTTCATTTAGCCTCATTTCATATATGTGTGTTTTAGGAAGCTTCTACTATACTAGGTTTTCNTATGACCCCTCAAGTGACCATCAGTGTGAGTTGATCCTTCCCATATTCCCTCCCTTACCACTCTCATCTATNTNTCTCTCCCCACTTAATTTTCCCACAAATTTAAAGACCTAATAAGGAAGCATGAATCCTTTGTTCCTAAACAACAACCAGCTGTAGTATAACTGAGACTGTCTGTACAATTAATGTACAAAAGCAATGAAGTACCACATACTGATTATTTCTTTAAACAGTACTACTGTCATTTGGAATTTGTACCTCAGCACCTCTATTTCTGCNGTGATGTCTCATAGGCATCATTAGAAACAACACAACTAAANTTTGCAGATTTCCTTCTGTTTANCCCTATAACGGCTAAAGAAATACACATCTGCTATCCTGCTTTGCTTGATTAATAAATATGTGTAAAATAGAAATTATCCTTTCCCCCTCAATTGTAAAGAAAAAGAAGGGGCTTGGATTTACTAAACAAACTGTGGACGAAATAGAATATACTTGTTCCATCAATTCAGTGCCCAGAAGATTTAGATGACTGTAACCACATGGATTTTAGTGATACACCATTTCATTACAGATTAAAAAGTCCTTTTATCCTCAATTTTTGAATAGAAGGAAATATTTCCCTTAAGTAAAATAAAAATCTCTTCTCTACCTGAGTTTTGCCAAGAGTCTGTGATAATTGATTACACCATTCATCTTGAAATAGTAATCATTTGTCACCAAAGAATTACTCACAAATCTTCTATATAAATGGTCCCATNTTTTTCCAAATGNTATTGAGTATGATGCTAACAAAATGATGTAAATATCAGTGAGGAATGATATTAGTTTATGACAATGTAAATAGTATTGGCTGAACATATTCTATNTTTCTGATACTGAGTCAATGAACAAAGAGAAAAATCCATAAAGAAGAACTCTTGGGAATTTTTGTTTTGATTATATTATTTTGAACAAAGAATGTTTTCTGGATGTCTTGGAATCTATTCTATTTGGCAATGCAACGTACTTGAAACGTTGATTTTACCTCTGCAGAAAACACAGCAGAAAACACCTTAAAACTGAAAACTTTCATGCTAATTTTCTCAAGTATACCTTCTTAGAAGGTAAANTTGGTTCTAGAAGTATGCCAATTTCTGATACATTGCATTTTCATATATACTGCTGGTAAGAATGCAATTTGATTCAATTTTCAGTGAGGAACATTTGACAATATCTATACTATCTCTACTACCTCTTGCAATAATCTATCCTTCTTTATGTATGTCACATTTTGCAATTCAGGTGCTGGGATCTAGGTCAACCTCTGTTTGACAAAAAGTCATTTTAAAAATTTTTGTCAAACCAATGAAATGTGTATGGCTAGATGGTCAATGAAACAGATTTTTATTTCATTTCTTGACTATTCACTCCTAGATTTCANCTCAATTGCACCAATTGTGTCAACACTATGAAATTAGTAGGGACTCTGTCAAGACAAAGATTAGATTAGGTGTTTTGTGTTCTTTATTTCAGAACAAACAGATATTAAAAAAAAATACCTTCTGTCAACAGAGTAACAGCCAAAAAACTAGGACAAACAGAACACAGAAGCCAATGTCACTATTACTGGGGGACATTTTATTATTCCCCCAAAAGCAATGATTTTGTTCTATTTTTAATNNAGCAAAACAATGTTTTGAAATAACTCTATTCCAATTTATACAGTCAAATCCTCAGTATATATAATCACAAATCCCTATAACAATGAAAAGTAAAGATGGTAGTGAATGTGCTTAGAGTTATCCTCAAAAATAATATATCCAGATTACTTAAATGAAAAATAAAATCATGAGGGATTGGCTCAATGATAGCTCAGTCAGTAAAGTGCTTGCTATGCAAGTATGAAGAGCCTGAGTCCAATTCCCAGAAGCCAAGTGAAGAGCTATGCACATCAGTGCACATCTGTAATGTGATAGTAAAGCCTCAACAAATAAAATGGAGAGTGGGTGATAAAGACGTCTAATGTCAACCTCTCTCCTTCAAACTCTCTCTCTCTCTCTCTCTCTCTCTCTTTCTCTCTCTCTCTCTTTCTTTCACACACACACACACACACACACACACACACACACACTACTTTTATGGCATAAATTATAATTGGCACACACAAGCGCAATAAATATTTTAAATATTTCAAACTAGTAGGGCATCACATGCAAAACTATGCAATATAGTTTTCTATAAAAATAGATTTCATTTCAGTTGAAATGAAAAGTATGATGTAGATCATGAAAGTAAGATAACTGGTTTCTTAAAAATAGGCTACATATTGCCAATTGTTGCCAACCAGAAGCAGCGATATCTGTGCTTAGAAACGTACTAGAGAGTTAATTGGTGTAAACAGACAAACAAACAATACTCAGAATANTTGTTTTTGTTTGTATTTTAGTTNAAAAATACAAAATGCAATGCAATATGTGGTTTGCTGACACATGATAGCCTAAATTCAAACCCTAAATCCAAAGCCTTTAAAACCAAAGCCATCTGTGAATAATTAGCCTTTTGACTCGTGACATCTAAGTTCATCTATAAAATCCAGCCAATAACCATGTAATCTCATTTTGAGCTGGCTGNAATGCCTACTAATCTGGAGACCAACTTGGTAACTATTCACATTAAGTTGAATTAAATTTGGAAGATGTAATTGTTGCAGAAGTTTAAGTGAATAAACATCTGAATTTCAACCTTCATTCTCAGCACAATAAATTGATTAAATCTAAGTGTAACCTCATGTGATGTTTAAGCTCATCATTTGTGACAAGATAATAGAGAATGTTAGTACAGAAAAGCTCTGTTTGGACTCACAGTTTGGAAGGTGAAGTCCTTCACCGTGGCAAAGGCATGGGAAGTTCATGGCAGTGGAATGAATTCCTATCATCCCCAATCAAGAAGGNGAATGTTCTAGTCAGAACAGACATCAACCTATAACTCTCAAAGATCATCCCNCTGTCAGCTTCCTCTGCCATACACACTTCCTTCCCTAAAGGTTTCACCACAATCAGAAGCATAGCCATTGTCCGAGAACCAACCAAAGTGACAAACACATGAGCCTGTAAGGGACAGTTTCCATATAACACTATCTTAATATTAAATGTTCTNTGTGTTGAGGTATGTGTGTATTGNGGGGGTGTATTCCTATTTATGGTTACTGCATGTGTTGTTTNGAAAATCAAATAATGTAATAGGCAAGGAAGAGAGTTGAAATTTTATTTTAAAATTTGTTGTCAGAAATAAGAAAACAAAATTATACCATCTCTATATTCCTTTTCAATTGTACTGAAAAACCTCTTTCAAAGCTTTATAAAAAAGAAAAAAATATATACACATTAGAAAGAATGAAATACAACTTATTCTCATTTTTAGATGACTTCATTGGAGATTTAAAATAATCTATCTACAAGACAGATGTGTCTAATAAACAATATAGCTGATTTTTAAGTTTAATTAANATATAAAATTAGAATGTTTGGCTACACACCTATAAGGAAAGAGATTAATTTGAAATTTAGAAACAGAATCTTATTAACATTAGCATAAAATTACACACATATAATTTTAAAAGTTAAGTATAGCGTACTCTACATGTAGGTGTCATTCACATTTAATCNCAGCACTCAGGAAGAGAGGCAGGTGCATCTCTGTACATTTGAGGTCAGACTGGTTTACAAATAAACAAGAAAATAGAACAGAATGATAAGGCAAATTAAACTAGTTCATGCTTAANTGATGCATATGATANATTGTTTTTAGTAAAAGTAAATTTTCTGACACTTAAATTACATTTCTAAGAG
The DNA here is from genome assembly GCA_001675575.1 of Neotoma lepida. Lineage (NCBI taxonomy): Eukaryota > Metazoa > Chordata > Mammalia > Rodentia > Cricetidae > Neotoma > Neotoma lepida. The sequence goes on from LZPO01117588.1 coordinate 27,396, forward strand.
GAAGGAATAGTAAAAATCCATTTACCACATTACAGCTAAAAATTAATACAAGATAGAAGTAGTAAATGAGACACAATATATGATTTTATCTCAGTATATAGAAGAAGAATAATTTTACTATATTATGTTATATTAAAAACNTTTTGGGGAAAGGGCATTATTTCTGTGAACTGTGTGAGTGACTCTGGTGGACAATATTGTGCCACGAAGCAGCAGGCCAGACAACAGCTACTGTAACCTGGGGACAGCAGAAATTTCCATGAATAAGCATATTGTCTAACCAGTTAAAGTATAAATAAATAAAAATATAGTATTGGCAAAAAATGAAAGATTATTGAAACATGCAAAGTGAAAAAACAGTCTTATGTGAATGTACTTACATCACCTTTGACAAAACAGTGAAATCTAGAAAATGAAGAATTTAAATAATTTCAATCATCTCTTCTGGAACTATAGTTTGAAATTAGGTTTATCATAGGCACAAAAGTACATCAANAACTATAAATTGCCTACTTGCATAAAATGCAAAAACCAAAACTGATCTTATATTGATGAAAGACAAGATTCATGGAAGAAATAAATGATGAAATAGATCTATAAAATGATAATTTTGTGATCAATGAAGGACACAAAAGATAATGAGAATATAATTCATTCAAAGAGAATATTTGTGATATTCATATTTGATAAATGACTATTTTCTAAAATATGCAAAGAATTCTTAAATTCAGAAATNAGAAAATAAAAATACATTGAAAAATAAGCACAATTGTGAACATTTCTTCAAGTAAATAAACAGTATGTCAGTAAGAAGATAAAATTTAAAACAAAAATAAAATATTACTTCACACCTATTACAATGGTAAAGTTCAACACATGGTCAAGATCAAGTGCTAATGAGGATATGCAGTTGCTGGTGAGAATACAAAGAACAAGATGCTTTGGAAAATATTTGACAGCTTCTTATAAAACTGAGGACACTCATGGTCCAATACACAGCAACTCTGCTCCTTGTCATTTACTCACATGAGTTAAAAACACATCACACAATAGACCTCACACGAAGGTTACCCTTTTCATTCAGAATTTCCAAATCTTAGGAGCATCNAGATTCCTCTTCAGTGAATGAACTTAAAAACTCTGGCAAAAACAGAGCATGTGATATTATTCATTATTAAAAGAACTAGTTACAGACTATAAAAAGGGATTAAAGNAACTTATATGTTTACATTAAGTAAAAGAAACCAGTGAGAAANGGCTGAATGTTTTATGATTTCTCCTTTGTGACATTCTAGGAAGGTCAAAATGATGAAGGGTAAAATGGTTTCTATTTGTTGAGGANAAGGAAGTTGAAGAGACAGAATGTTTTATNTTTTTAGGGCAGTGACATGTGTGATGCTATACTGAAGAACAAATACACACTTGTATAACCCGCAGAAGACATAAGACATAGTATCAGGTGGGACCAAGCAAACTCTGAATGACAATATCTCAACTTAGTTTCTTCAATTTAAACAACTTTACTTCTATTATGTGATTTGTTGCTACTTTTGAAGTGTATGCAAATCCATGAGCTATAGAATAGATACCTGCTTTCTTCTCAATGTTTATGTGAATCNGAAGCTCCTTCTACAAATACAGTCTGTTTAACTAAATGGAAAAGTTAAACAAAAGAAAATTATTCTTTTAATAGTCACTAACCATNTATTGGAAAAGTANAACAAAATCTATCTTTAGTCTAAATCTTTAAAACTTCAGCTAAAGCATTTAATGTAACAGTTGCTCTGATCAAGGACAATTAAGACTTTGTCCTGGAAAATCTTCATATAAACACTATACACAANAGTTTTAAACTTTATTAATGTCCTAAGAGCCTTAGGAATAGACTACTTCAGCATTATTTTACTTTATCCTAAGCCATAATCACTTGAACATGAATGTCTTACAGGCACCTGCTTTGAATGTTTAGTCCAGACTCAGTGGCAGGAATATTTTAGAAGGCTGAAGACACTTTGGGAGNTATGGTCTANCCTGAAGATGAATGTCACAGAGAAACATGCTGTGGAAAGTTCCTTCTTGTCATCCCCATCTACTCCTGCTCTCTTTCCTGGAGGCCATGATGTGAATTGTCAAAAAAAGGACCAGATTCATTCNATTTCCTTTGAAAATTTAAATATCAAGCAGAANTTAGGCTTCCAAAGTACACTACTGCAGACTGAAGACCTCACAGTCTTTACAAACCTCCCTAGTGTTAACAGTTAGTGCATTTGTTATGAAATCCACCAACCAGATGGAGGTACCTTATCATAAATAGTAATTCATTTACTATCTACTGAATGCATATTCTACTTCATATGTGCTTTATCTTTTCTTTGTACTTATATTTAGAGCAAAACATTCTATTTTCTAATTATTGAGGCATGTATATAACATTGGTATTTACCTTTACTTTTGAGTTTAACTCTTTCTAGAAATATTAAATCAATGTTGTTAATAAAACAATATAGGCAAAAGCATCTTGTATTCTAAGGGGAAAAAAGCAAATAATAAAACTCCAAGCCATTGCTTCCAAAAAATCACAACCACTTCTACTTTGTAGTAAAACAATTTGAATTTTTCTTCAGCAAGGGGTGACAGCTAAGGGTCAAATACTGAAAAGTGATAAAATATACATATCAGTCTTTTTAAAATCCAAAATTGCTTTAAAATAACAAAACAAAACAAAACAAAAAAAGCTCAGTTGTTCTCAAGTCTCTGGCTAAATGATCCAGATTCTGGATACCACTCAATCATGACCTTAAAGTGAAAGAGGCCTATGTAGGACTGGCACTCCCTATGCAGCAGGTGTCTTTACATTATTGATCTTGGTGGCCACCTAGGGCACAGTGAAGGAAGGCCTGGTTTCTTTCCTGTGTTGTGTTTCGATNTGATTATAAATGCTCATGTTTCACTGTCAATTTATCTTTGCAAAAACTTGTGAAAGAATCTAATAAATTTCAGGAAAAAAAAACTGTCTCACACACCTGATAGACCCCAGTAGGTGTAATTCACAAAACCAAGGAAGGTAGTCTTCATGCTATGTCTAGCCCAATATTGTCTGATTTACATTTCTGGATGGAATAAAGTCTTCTGGCTAATACAATGCAGAAAAGACAGAAGATACAAACAAAGTCTCTGATGTGTTAATAATGAAGTGTTGTTTGGTTTCCTTAAACATATCACTAGGTGTGGGTCTACTATTACAAAGATTCAAATAGTATTGAATGTCAGATGAAGTCAAATCACAGCAAAATACATTTAAAAAACTACAGAGATCGAAAATAACTTCTGCACTTTGTTTGTAGTTATTATTGGAATATTGAGTATATAAACTAAATGAAAATATATGTATTAAGCTACTTTCCAGGTAACTTTATCAGAAACTACTAACTTTCTTTTGTCATATTAATATAAAACTCATTAACTCCACATTATTGAAATACACAATAAAAGTTTTACAATGAGTAATAATTGAGTGGAAATTATTTTCAGAAATTAAATCCTCATAAGTTTATTTACCATTGTCTTATAGAATAACAACTTGCTACTGTAAATTGGCTTTAATATAAATACAAAGATGTGCTATTTTAAACATCTTTGTAACTTGATTATTTTATTTTCTCTACTTCAATCAGTGACATGTTCACTAATCAAGCACAAACAAAATCCATTCTCCTTCTCTGCAGACTTTATCTATCCTAAGATTGTGCAATGAAGATGATGAACTGCACTACAGACATTAGGTGCTCAGAATTTGGAATTATTCACTGATTCTTTTCAGAGCCTCTTTTCTTTTTGTGTTTGCACCCTGATGCCTTTTCTGTTTATCACCTTATCTTCTGCAGACACCCAGACTTCTCATTTATCCGTATTCCTTCTTTCTATCTAGCCTGCAGCCTTGGAGTGCTGGCTTCTGAATCCTCTGAGAACTGCATTCCTGTTGTGATGGAATGACTAGAAAGTGGTCTATATGCATTCCTCATAGGCTCAAGTTCATATTTTAGGGATTTAAGTGTTCTCTGTGCTCTAAATGAGTTATCTGAATAGTTTATGTTCATTCTGGATTAGATGATAAATGGCTATTCTTGATAAATTAAATACCCACTAATTAAAAATAAAATATTTGCTTGTTCACTATAGCAGAGGGATTATAAGCCCCACTTGAACCCAATTTATTTAAGCAAAGATGACATGACAGCATTTTATCATATCATACTTTCATGCAATTTTTTCTTTTAACAGAGCCATAACATATTTGTTTCATGTATATATGATGCCTGAGCTAAAATTCCACTCATGCATGGAAATCACAACAGCCAAGTGTTTATATGTTCTATACAAACTCCATATTATAACTTTCTATAAAATGGGGGCTTCTTGTTTAATAATACCACTTGCTTTAAATCCCTCCTCTGCCAATCTCCTCCCTCTTCGCATGTACTAGTTATCTTCCTTCATGCTGAGTCATCTAGTTCCATCTCACAATGCCCTGTACAACCTGAAGCAATGCCAAACAAAGATAGTCTGGGTGGTTTTGACTATGGACCTTTTATGGAAAATAGAACAGGTCTCCNTTTCTGTTCAGTATTGGAAAATAAATATAACCAGGTCTTAAACATTTTTATTTCTGAAAGACCTCGATTAACACATCATTGGTGTGATCTTACTACAATCTTTATATGTTACCACATAATATAACCTTTTAATCTAGCAGGAAGGACTCTAGGATAACTGTAGCATAAAATAAGTTTGGGTTTTGCCCCGTCACTGGGCACGCTTTAATGAAACATTTCACTATTAGAATAAGAATTTGTACCTCTATTTATGTTCAAGCTATCTGTATATTATCTCTCCTGCAGTTGTACATCGAATGTTTTAATAATAATAAAAAAATGAAAAAAATCTTTTAAAAATAGTATAGTCATTTATGCTATGCTAGAAATTAATACACAGTGTTAAACACAGATTGGTCTCTATTCCAAAGGTAGACTAAAGAAGAAAAGTAAATATGTAAATATATAATAATATTGTGATTGTTAATACATATTATATATAAATTACGATGTGGAAGACAGAGCCCGCCAGTGTTGATTGGGACCAAGAGGTGAGTATCCCCTTAGCCGAACACCCCAGCCTCTTGGCTCTGGGCCCAGGACCACAGCCCTGTGCCCGCACACCACCACCCATTGTAGTCCCAGTTTCAGGCCAGTAGGCAGGTCTCCTGCAGACAGCTCAGACCACCACCATCCCCCACCAAATTCTATAACCCTGAAACCCCACCTCCCGCAAACTCCACTCTCCTCGGAGACAGAGCCGGCCAGTGCTGATTGGGACCAAGAGATTCCATCAGCACTCATTGCACCAAGAGCCCTAATTAGATCAAGAGCTCCCATTGGACCAAGAGTGTCAATCGGACCAAGAAAGGCCTCCAGCAGACACAGACACTGCCTGCACCAAGTGGAGGAAGAAATGGGTAGAC